>CM063609.1:154836776-154877366 GCA_032357785.1 Periparus ater | reverse complement strand
CTCCCATTCCCAATTTTTCTCTCTGGAATTCCCGCTCCCGTTCCCACTTTTTCCTTTGGAATCCCACCTCCCATTCCCAACTTTTCCTCTGGAATTCCAAATCCCATTCCTATTTTTCTCTCTGGAATTCCACCTCCCATTCCCAATTTTTTCCTTTGGAATTCCCGCTCACATTCCACATTTTCCTCTGGAATTCCCGCTCCCATTCCCAATTTTTCCATTGGAATCCCATCTCCCATTCCAAATTTTCCCTCTGGAATCCCATCTCCCATTCCCAATTTTTCCATTGGAATTCCCACTCCCATTCCCACTTTTTCCTCTGGAATTCCCGCTCCCATTCCCACTTTTTCCTTTGGAATCCCATCTCCCATTCCCGACTTTTCCTCTGGAATCCCAGCTCTGATTCCCACTTTTTCCTCTGGAATTCCAGCTCCCATTCCAAATTTTCTCCACCACAATTCCAGCTCCCATTCCCGATTTTTCAGTTGGAATTCCCACTATGATTCCCAATTTTTCCTCTGGAATTCCCACTCCCATTCCCGACTTTTCCTCTGGAATTCCACCTCCCATTCCCAATTTTTCCTCTGGAATTCCCTCTCCCATTCCCACTTTTTCCATTGGAATTCCCGCTCCCATTCCCACTTTTTCCATTGGAATTCCCGCTCCCATTCCCAATTTTCCTTTGGATTTCCAACCCCCCATTCCAAATTTTTCCATTGGAATCCCACTTCACTTTTTCCTCTGGAATTCCCACTCCCAATCCCACATTTTTTCCTTTGGAATTCCATCTCCCATTCCCAATTTTCTCTCTGGAATTCCCGCTCCCGTTCCCAATTTTTCCTTTAGAATTCCATTTCCAATTCCCAACTTTTCCTCTGGAATTCCAGCTCCCATTCCCACATTTCCCTCTGGAATTCCACCTCCCATTCCCAATTTTCTCCACCACAATTCCAGCTCCCATTCCTGATTTTTCAGTTGGAATTCCCGCTCCCATTCCCATTCCCAACTTTCCTCTGGAATTCCGCTCCCATTCCCAATTTTTCCCACCACAATCCCAGCTCCCATTCCCAATTTTTCCTCTGGAATTCCATCTCCCATTCCTGATTTTCCCACCAAAATCCCATTTCCCATTCCCAATTTTTCCCTCTGGAATTTCAGCTCCCATTCCCAGTTTTTCCTCTGGAATTCCGTCTCCCATTCCGGTTTTTCCCGTCTCTTTTCCCGTTTTTTCCAGGCCGTTTCCTCTCGTCCTTTCCTGGATCCCGGGCGGGGCGAGGCCGCCCTGCGCCTGCTCCGGCTCCTCCCGCCCGAATTCTCCCACCCGGAGCTGGAAAAAATCTGGGATGAGGAAATTCCGGTTCTCCTGGAGCAGCTGAGAGGTGGGAACGGAATTCCGGGAATTCCAGGAATTCTAGGAATTCCAGGAATTTCTGGAATTCCTGGGAATCGGGTGGGGATTGGGAGGTGATGAGGAAATTTGGGATAAAGAATCCTGGGAGGGGAAATTTGGGATGGGGAATTTTGGGATGGGAGGGGAAATTTGGGATGAGGAAATTTAGGATGAGGAATTTTGGGATGGGGAGAGAAAATTTGGGATGAGGAAATTTGGGATAGGAGGGGAAATTTGGGATGAGAAATTCTGGGATGAGCCAAAAAAATTGGGATGGGAGGGGAAATTTGGGATGGGGAATTTTGGGATGGGAGAGAAATTTGGGAAAAGGAATTTTGGGATGAGAAAAAAATTTGGGATGGGAAGGGAAATTTGGGATGAGAAATTCTGGGATGAGACAAAAAAAATGGTGATAAGAGGGGAAATTTGGGATGAGGAAATTTGGGATGGGAGAGGAAATTTGGGATGAGGAATTTTGGGATGGGAGGGGAAATTTGGGATAAGAGGGGAAAATTTGGGATGTGGAAATTTGGGATGACAGAAAAAATTTGGGATAAGAGAGGAAAATCCAGGATAAGGAATTTTGGGATGGGAGGGGAAATTTGGGATGAGGAAATTTGGGATGAGAAATTTTGGAAGGGGAGAGAAAATTTGGGATGGGGAAATTTGGGATGGGAGGGGAAATTTGGGACGAGGAATTTTGGGATGAGACAAAAAATTTGGGATGGGAAATTTGGGAGGAGAAATTCTGGGATGAGCCAAAAAAATTGGGATAAGAGGGGAAATTTGGGAAAAGGAATTTTGGGATGGGAGGGGAAACTTGGGATAAGGGGAAAATTTGGGATAAAGAATTCCAGGATGGGAAAGGAAATTTGGGATGAGAAATTCTGGGATGAGCCAAAAAAATTGGGATGGGAGGGGAAATTTGGGATGGGGAATTTTGGGATGGGGAGAGAAAATTTGGGATGGGAGAGAAAATTTGGGATGAGGAAATTTGGGATGGGAGGGGAAATTTGGGATGAGGAAATTTGGGATGGGAGAGGAATTTGGGAAAAGGAATTTTGGGATGAGAAAAAAATTTGGGATGGGAAGGGAAATTTGGGAGGAGAAATTCTGGGATGAGACAAAAAAATTGGGATAAGAGGGGAAATTTGGGATGAGGAAATTTGGGCTGGGAGGGGAAATTTGGGATGAAGAAATCCAGGATGGGAGGGGAAATTTGGGATGAGGAATTTCGGGATGGGAGGGGAAATTTGGGATGTGGAAATCTGGGATGACAGAAAAAATTTGGGATAAGAGAGGAAAATCCAGGATAAGGAATTCTGGGATGGGAGGGGAAATTTGGGATGAGGAAATTTGGGATGAGAAATTTTGGAAGGGGAGAGAAAATTTGGGATGAGGAAATCCCGGTTCTCCTGGAGCAGCTGAGAGGTGGGAACGGAATTCCGGGAATTCCAGGAATTCCAGGAATTTCTGGAATTCCTGGGAATTGGGTGGGGATTGGGAGGTGATGAGGAAATTTGGGATGAGGAATTCTGGGAGGGGAAATTTGGGATGGGGAATTTTGGGATGGGAGGGGAAATTTGGGATGAGGAAATTTGGGATGAGGAAATTTAGGATGAGGAATTTTGGGATGGGGAGAGAAAATTTGGGATGTGGAAATTTGGGATAGGAGGGGAAATTTGGGATGAGGAAATTTGGGATGAGCCAAAAAAATTGGGATGGGAGGGGAAATTTGGGATGGGGAATTTTGGGATGGGAGGGGAAATTTGGGATAAAGAATTCCAGGATGGGAGGGGAAATTTGGGATAAGAGAGGAAAATTTGGGATGTGGAAATTTGGGATGACAGAAAAAATTTGGGATAAGAGAGGAAAATCCAGGATAAGGAATTCTGGGATGGGAGGGGAAATTTGGGATGAGGAAATCTGGGATGGGAGAGAAATTTTGGGATGAGGAATTCTGGGATGGGAGGGGAAATTTGGGATAAAGAATTCTGGGATGAGCCAAAAAAATTGGGATAAGAGGGGAAATTTGGGATGAGGAAATTTGGGATGGGAGGGGAAATTTGGGATGAGGAATTTTGGGATGAGACAAAAAATTTGGGAAATCTTTCTGCTCCTGGATTCCACTTTTTTCCCACTTTATTCCCACTTTATTCCCAATTTTTTCCCACTTTTTTCCCACTTTATTCCCACTTTTTCCCCTCTTCCTTTCTTGCATTTTTCCATTTTTTTTCCTACTTTTTCCTGCTTTTTTTCCCAATTTTTTCCTGCTTTTTTTGCTCTATTTTTCCTGCCTTTTCCCCTCTTTTTCCCCCACTTTTCCCCCCATTTTATTCCCACTTTTTTCCCACTTTATTCCCACTTTTTCCCTGCTTTTTTCCCATTTTTCCCACTTTTTCCCCATATTTTTCCCACATTTTTCCCACTTTTCCCCCTCTTTTCCCTCTTCTTTTTCCCTCTATTTCCCTGCTTTTATTCCACTTTTTTCCTACTTTTTTCCCCACTTCTTTCCCACATTTTTCCCATTTTTTCCACATTTTTTCCCACTTTTTTCTCTCTTTTTTCCCAATTTTTCCCCGCTTTTTTCCCCACTTTTTCCCCACTTTTTTCCCACTGTATTCCCACTTTTTTCTCTTTTTTTCCCCAATTTTTCCCAATTTTTCCCCACTTTTTTCCCACTTTATTTCCACTTTATTCCCACTTTATTCCCACTTTTTTTCATGCTTTTTTCCCGTTTTTCCCCATATTTTTCCCACTTTTTTCCCAATTTTTCCCACTTTTTCCTTTTTTCCCCCCTCCTTTTTCCCTCTATTTTCTTGCTTTTATTCCACTTTTTTCCTACTTTTTTCCCCACTTCTTTCCCACGTTTTTCCCATTTTTTCCACATTTTTTCCCACTTTTTTCTCTCTTTTTTCCCAATTTTTCCCCGCTTTTTTCCCCACTTTTTTCCCACTTTATTCCCACTTTTTTCTCTCTTTTTTCCCAATTTTTCCCAATTTTTCCCCACTTTTTTCCCACTTTATTTCCCACTTTATTCCCACTTTTTCCCCGCTTTTCCCCCATATTTTTCCCACATTTTTCCCACTTTTTCCCCTCTTTTCCCCCTCCTTTTTCCCCTCTATTTTCCTGCTTTTATTCCACTTTTTTCCTAGTTTTTTCCCCATTTCTTTTCCACGTTTTTCCCATTTTTTCCATATTTTTTCCCACTTTTTTCCCCACTTTTTTCCCACTTTTTTTCCCACTTTATTCCCACTTTTTTCCTACTTTTTTTCCCAATTTTTCCCAATTTTTCCCCACTTTTTCCGACTTTTTTCTCTCTTTTTTCCCAATTTTTCCCCACTTTTTTCCCCGCTTTATTCCCACTTTTTTCCTACCTTTTTTCCCCATTTTTTCCCTCTTTTTCCCCGTATTTTTCCCACTTTTTTCCCAATTTTTCCCACTTTTCCCCTTCTTTTCCCTCTCCTTTTTCCCTCTATTTCCCTGCTTTTATTCCACTTTTTTCCTACTTTTTTCCCCACTTCTTTCCCACGTCTTTCCCATTTTTTCCACATTTTTTCCCACTTTTTTCTCTCTTTTTTCCCAATTTTTCCCCGCTTTTTTCCCCACTTTTTTCCCACTTTATTCCCACTTTTTTCTCTCTTTTTTCCCAATTTTTCCCAATTTTTCCCCACTTTTTTCCCACTTTATTTCCACTTTATTCCCACTTTATTCCCACTTTTTTCCTGCTTTTTTCCCGTTTTTCCCCATATTTTTCCCACTTTTTTCCCACATTTTTCCCACTTTTTCCTTTTTTCCCCCCTCCTTTTTCCCTCTATTTTCTTGCTTTTATTCCACTTTTTTCCTACTTTTTTTCCCCACTTCTTTCCCACATTTTTCCCATTTTTTCCATATTTTTTCCCACTTTTTTCCCACTTTTTTCTCTTTTTTCCCAATTTTTCCCAATTTTTCCCCACTTTTTCCCCCGCTTTATTTCCACTTTTTTCCCCACTTCATTCCTACTTTTTTCCTACTTTTTTTCCCATTTTTTCCCACTTTTTCCCTGTATTTTTCCCACTTTTTCCCCAATTTTTCCCAGTTTTCCCCCTCTTTTCCCCCTCCTTTTCCCCTCCATTTTCCTGCTTTTATCCCACTTTTTTCCTACTTTTTTCCCCACTTCTTTCCCACATTTTTTCCCACTTTTTTCCCACTTTATTCCCACTTTTTTCTCTCTTTTTTCCCTGGTTTTTTCTCACTTTTTTCCCCTCATTTTTCCCACTTTTTCCCATTTTTTCCAGCTTCTTTCCCAGATTTTTCCCCACTTTTTCCCCAATTTTTTCCCACTTTTTTTGCTTTTTTCCCATTTTTCCCACGTTTTTCCCAATTTTTTTCCCACTTTTCTCCCAATTTTTTCCCAATTTTCCCCACTTTTTTCCCCGTATTTTTCCTGCTTTTTTCCCCAATTTTTTCCTTCTTATTTCTCTCTATTTTTCCTGAATTTTTCCTACTTTTTCCCATTTTATTTCCACATTTTTCCCACTTCTTTCCCTCTTTTTTCCCTTAATTTTCCCTCTATTTTCCCACTTTGATCCCACTTTTTTCCTTCTTTTTCCCCCACTTTTTTCCCCACTTCTTTCCCGCTTTTTTCTCCACTTTTCCCCATTTTTTCCCATTTTTTCCCACTTTTTTCCCCACTTTTTTCCTACTTTTTTCTCTTTTTTTCCCAATTTTTCCCCCTTTTTTTGCTGCTTTTTCCCCACTTTCTTCCCTCTTTTTTCCCCACTTTTTTCCCAATTTTTTCCCACTTTATTCCAACTTTTTCCCCTGCTTTTTCCCTAATTTCTTCCCTCTTTTTTCCCCTCTTTTCCTCACTTTTTTTTCTGTTTTTTTCCCACTTTTTCCCCACTTTTTTCCCTGCTTTTTTCCCCACTTTATTCCCATTTTTTCCCACTTTTCCCCCTCTTTCCCCTGCTTTTTTCCCACTTTTTTCCCAATTTTTTTCCCCATTTTTCCCACTTTTTTCACTCTTTTTTCCCACTTTTTTCACCGCATATTTCCCACTTTTTCCCACTTTTTTCTCCTTTTCCCCACTTTATTCCCACTTTTTTCCCCAATTTTTCCCTCTTTTTTTCCCTACATTTTCACCACTTTATTCCCAATTTTTTCTCCACTTCTTTCCCTGATTTTTTTCCCACTTTATTCCCATTTTTCCCCCTTTTTTCCCTCTTTTCCCCCGCTTTTTCCCAATTTTTCCCCATTTTTTTCTCTCTTTTCTTCCCACTTTTCCTCTGCTTTTTTTCCCAATTTTTCCTGCACTTTCCCCTCTTTTTTCCCACTTTTTTCCCTCCTTTTTCCCTCCGTTTTCCCACTTTTATCCCAATTTTTTCCCATTTTTTCCCTGTTTTTTCCCCCCTTTTTTCCCATTTTTTCCCCTTTTTTTCCCCTTTTTTTCCCCTTTTCCCACTTTTCCTCACCCCTTCTCTTCCACCTTTTCCTTTCCAGAATTCCCAGATTTTTTTTCCCTCGGGAATTCTCCCATTCCCACATTCCCAAACCCCTCAGAATTCCCAGAATTCCCAATTTTTCCTCCCCAGAGCACTCGGAGAATTCCCTGGATCAGCAGGAGTGGGAGGAGAAGCTGCTCCAGGTGAGGATCCCGGGAATTCCGGATTTTTCCCGGGATTTTTGGGGCCAGAAAAGGAAATCTGGGATTGGGAAAAGGGCGGGAAAATCCAATCCGGAATTCCAAAGGGAAATTTGGGATGGGACACGGAATTCCCAAGAAATTTGGGATAAGAGCCAGAATTCCAAAGGAATTTTGGCTGGGAATGAGAATTCCAAGGGGAAATTTGGGATGGGAACCGGAATTCTAAAGAAATTTGGGATGGGAAATTGGAATTCCAAGGAGAAATTTGGGATAAGAACCGGAATTCCAAAGAAATTTGGGATAAGAACTGGAATTCCAAAGAGATTTTGGGATAAGGACCAGAATTCCAGAGGAATTTTGGGATAAGGACCGGAATTCCAGAGGGAAATTTGGGATAAGAACCAGAATTCCAAAGAAATCTGGGATAAACCCCCAGAATTCCAAAGAAATTTGGGATAAGAGCCAGAATTCCAGAGGGAAATTTGGGATAAGAACCGGAATTCCAGAGGAATTTGGGACGAAAAATCAGAATTCCAAATGGAATTTGGGATGGGACACGGAATTCCCAAGAAATTTGGGATAAGAGCCAGAATTCCGAAGGAATTTTGGCTGGGAATGAGAATTCCAAAGGGAAATTTGGGATGGGAACCGGAATTCCAAAGAAATTTGGGATGGGAAATTGGAATTCCAAGGAGAAAATTGGGATAAGAGCCAGAATTCCGAAAGGAAATTTGGGATAAGAACCAGAATTCCAAAGGAATTTGGGATGAAAAGCTGGAATTCCAAAGGGAATTTGGGATAAGAACCGGAATTCCAGAGAAATTTGGGATAAAAACCGGAATTCCAAAGAAATTTGGGGTAAGAACCAGAATTCCAGAGGAATTTGGGATGAAAAATCAGAATTCCAAAGGGAAATTTGGGATGAGAACCGGAATTCCAAAGAAATTTGGGATGGGAAATTGGAATTCCAAAGAAATTTGGGATAAGAACCGGAATTCCAAAGAAATTTGGGGTAAGAACCAGAATTCCAGAGGAATTTGGGATGAAAAATCAGAATTCCAAAGGGAAATTTGGGATGAGAACCAGAATTCCAAAGAAATTTGGGATAAGAACCGGAATTCCAGAGGAATTTTGGGATAAGGACTGGAATTCCAAAGGGAAATTTGGGATAAGGACCGGAATTCCGAAGAAATTTTGGGATAAGAATCGGAATTCCAAAGGGATTTGGGTTGGGAATGAGAATTCCAGAGGAATTTTGGGATAAACCTTTGGAATTTTGGCCATTCCCAGTTTTTCCGCCGTTCCCTGAGCTCCATCCCGGATAAATCCTGGATTTTCCCGGTGCCTCCGGAGATTTTCCGGCAGCTCCGCGATTCCGAAGCCTCCAGGTCGGAAAAGGTGAGGATGGGAAAAAAAAAAATTCCCGGAATTTTTTCGGGTGGATTTTTCCATTGGAATTCCCAAATTTTTGGGGGATTTTTTGGGGATTTTTGGGATATTTTGGGGATTTTTTTGGGATTTTTTTGGGGGAATTTCTGGGATTTTCTGAGATTTTTTGGGGGGATTTTTTGGGGATTTTTGGGATTTTTTGGGGATTTTTTTTGATTTTCTGGGATTTTTTGGGATCTTTTGGGATATCTTGGGAATTTTTGGGGGATATTTTTGGGATTTTGGGGGGATTTTTTGGGGGATTTTTTTTTTATTCTTGGGGATTTTTTTTTTATTTTTGGGGGATTTTTTTTGATTTTCTGGGATTTTTTGGGATCTTTTGGGATATCTTGGGGATTTTTGGGGGGAATTTTTGGGATTTTTTGGGTTTTTTGGGGGGATTTTTGGGGATTTGGGGGGATTTTTTGGGGATTTTTTGGATTTTTGGGGGATTTTTTGGGACTTATTTTGATTTTCTGGGATTTTTTGGGATTTTTTGGATTTTTTGGGGATTTTTTGGGATTTTTTTGGGGAATTTTTGGGATTTTCTGAGATTTTGGGGGGATTTTTGGGGATTTTGGGGGGATTTTTTTTTATTTTTTGGGGGATTTTTGGGATTTTTTGGGGATTTTGGTTTTTTTTTTTATTTTGGGGATTTTTTTGGATTTTTTTGGATTTTTTGGGGGAATTTTTGGGAATTTTTGGGATTTTCTGAGATTTTTGGGGGGATTTTTTTGGGGTTTATTTTGATTTTTTGTGGATTTTTTGGGATCTTTTGGGATTTTTTGGGGGGGAGTTTTTTGGATTTTTTTGGGATATTTTTTGGGATTTTTTTGGGAATTTTTGGGATTTTCTGAGATTTTGGGGGGATTTTTGGGGGGATTTTTTTATTTTTTGGATTTTTGGGGATTTTTTTGGGTATTATTTTTTATTTTGGGGAATTTTTTGGGATTTTTTGGGGGATTTTTGGGATTTTTGGGTTTTTGATTTTTTTTTTATTTTTGGGGATTAGTTTGGGATTTTTTTGGTGTTTTTTTTATTTTTGGGGGGAATTTTTGGGATTTTCTGGGATTTTTTGGGGATTTTTGGGATTTTGGGGGGATTTTTTGGGGATTTTTTTTGATTTTCTGGGATTTTTTGGGATCTTTTGGGATATCTTGGGGATTTTTGGGGGGAATTTTTGGGACTTTTTGGGGTTTTTTGGGGATTTTTGGGGATTTGGGGGGATTTTTGGGGGATTTTTTTGATTTTTTTGGGATTTTTTTTGGACTTTTTGGGATTTCTTTGGGAATTTTTTGGATTTTCTGAGATTTTTGGGGGGATTTTTTTTTATTTTTTGGATTTTTTGGGGGATTTTTGGGGATTTTTGGGGGGATTTTTTGGGGTTTATTTTGATTTTCTGGGATTTTTTTGGATCTTTTGGGATTTTTTTTGATTTTTTGGCATTTTTGGGGATTCATTTTTGATTTTTTTTTTTTGTTTTTTGGATTTTTGGGATTTTTTGGGATCTTTCAGGATTTTTTTGGATTTTTTTGGAAATTTTTGGGATTTTCTGAGATTTTTTGGGGATTTTTTTTTATTTTTTTATTTTTGGGGATTTTGGGCAGATTTTGTTTTATTTTTGGGGATTTTTTTGAGGATTTTTGGGATTTTTTGAGGTTTTTTTGGGTTTTTTGGGGATTTGTTTGGGATTTTTTTTTTGTTTTTTTATTTTTGGGATTTTTTTATTTTTTTGGATTTTCTGGGATTTTTTGGGATCTTTTGGGATTTCTTGGTGATTTTTGGGCAATTTTTGGGATTTTTTGGGATTTTTTGTTGGTTTTTTGGGGGATTTTTTTTATTTTTGGGGATTTGTTTGGGATTTTTTTTTATTATTTTTGGGATTTTTTTGGATTTTTTGGGGGGATTTTTGGGTTTGTTTTTTTTATTTTTGGGGATTTCTGGGGATTTTTTTTATTTTTTAGGGATTTTTTAGGTTTTTTTGGGGGGATTTTTTTGGGATTTTGGGGATTTTTGGGCTTTTTTTTATTTTTTGAGATTTTTTTGGGATTTTGGGGGATTTTTTGGGATTTTTTTTGTTTTTTTGTATTTTTGGGATTTTTTGGGATCTTTTGGGATTTCGGGGGGAATTTTGGGGGGATTTTTTGGGGGGATTTTCTGGAATTTTGGCGATTTTGAGGGGATTTGGGGATTTATTTTTTATTTTTTGTGAATTTTTTTGGATTTTATTCCCAGATTTTCCTGTACAAATCCCTGGGAACGGCGCTGGGGTCGTGTCCCGGGAAGGATTTGGTTCGGAAGCAGCTCCAGGAAATCCTGGAAAACGCTCGGTACCAGGAGGAGGAGGAGAGGGAGGTGAGGAAGTCATGGAAAAACGGGATTGGAATTTATGGAATCCATGGAAAAACGGGATTGGGATCCAGGGAAATCATGGGAAAACGGGATTGGGATTCATTAAATTCATGGAAAAATGGGATTGGAATTAATGGAATCCATGGAAAAACGGGATTGGGATCCAGGGAAAACATGGAATTCATGGAAAAATGGGATTGGGATCCAGGAAAATCATGGAAAAACGGGATTGGGATCCAGGGAATTCATGGAAAAACAGGGATTGGGATCCAGGGAATTCATGGAATTCATGGAAAAACGGGATTGGGATCCAGGGAATTCAGGGAAAAACGGGATTGGGATCCAGGGAATTCAGGGAATCCATGGAAAAATGGGATTTGGATCCAGGAAAATCATGGAATCCATGGAAAAATGGGATTGGGATTGGAATTTATGGAAAAATGGGATTGGGATCCAAGGAATTTATGGAATTCATGGAAAAACGGGATTGGAATTTATGGAATCCATGGAAAAACAGGATTGGGATCCAGGGAAATCAGGGAATTCATGGAAAAACGGGATTGAGATCCAGGAAAATCATGGAAAAACGGGATTGGGATCCAGGAAAATCAGGGAATCCATGGAAAAATGGGATTGGAATTTATGGAATCCATGGAAAAACGGGATTGGGATCCAGGGAAATCATGGGAGAACGGGATTGGGATCCAGGGAAAAATGGGATTCATGGAAAAATGGGATTTGGATTCATGGAATTCAGGGAATCCTTGGAAAAACGGGATTGGGATCCATGGAAAAATGGGATTGGGATTGGAATTTATGCAAAAATGGGATTGGGATCCAGGAAAATCATGGAAAAACGGGATTGGGATCCAGGGAATTCAGGGAATTCATGGAAAAACGGGATTGGGATTCATGGGATTCATGGAAAATGGGATTGGGATCCAGGGAAAATGGGATTGGGATTGGAATTCATGGAAAAATGGGATTAGGATCCAGGAAATTCAGGGAATCCATGGAAAAACGGGATTGGGATCCAGGGAAATCATGGAATCGATGGAGAAACGGGATTGGGATCCAGGGAATTCAGGGAAAAACGGGATTGGGATCCAGGGAAAAATGGGATTCATGGAAAAACGGGATTGGGATCCAGGGAATTCAGGGAAAAACGGGATTGGGATCCAGGGAATTCATGGAAAATGGGATTTGGATCTAGGGAATTCAGGGAATCCATGGAAAAATGGGATTGGAATCCAGGAAAATCATGGAAAAACGGGATTGGGATCCAGGAAAATTCATGGAATTCATGGATAAACGGGATTGGGATCCATGGAAAAATGGGATTGGGATTGGAATTTATGGAAAAATGGGATTGGGATCCAGGGAAATCATGGAAAAACGGGATTGGGATCCAGGAATTCAGGGAAAATGGGATTTGGATCCATGGAAAAATGGGATTGGGATTGGAATTCATGGACAAATGGGATTGGGATCCAGGAAAATCAGGGAATCCATGGAAAAACGGGATTGGGATCCAGGGAAAAATGGGATTGGGATTGGAATCCATGGAAAAATGGGATTGGGATCCAGGGAGTTTATGGAATTCATGGAAAAACAGGATTGGAATTTATGGAATTTATGGGAAAATGGGATTGGGATCCAGGGAAATCAGGGAATTCATGGAAAAACAGGATTGGGATCCAGGGAATTAATGGAAAATGGGATTGGGATCCATGGAAAAATGGGATTGGGATTGGAATTTATGGAAAAACGGGATTGGGATCCAGGGAATTCAGGGAATCCATGGAAAAACGGGATTGGGATCCAGGAAAATCATGGAAAAACAGGATAGGGATCCAGGGAAAAATGGGATTGGGATTGGGATCCGTGGGATTCATGGAATTTATGGAAAAATGGGATTGGACCTGTGGAAAAACTGGATTAGAACCCATGGAAAAATGGGATTGAGATTGGAATTCATGGAAAAATGGGATTGGGATCCAGGGAATTCATGGAATCCATGGAAAAACGGGATTGGGATTGGAATTTATGGAAAATGGGATTTGGAATTTATGGAAAAATGGGATTGGGATTGGAATTCATGGAAAAATGGGATTGGGATCCGTGGGATTCATGGAATTTATGGAAAAATGGGATTGGACCTGTGGAAAAACTGGATTAGAACCCATGGAAAAATGGGATTGGGATTGGAATCCATGGAAAAACGGGATTGGGATCCAGGGAAAATGGGATTGGGATTGGAATTTATGGGAAAATGGGATTGGAATTAATGGAATTCGTGGAAAAATGGGATTGGGATCCTTGGAATTTGTGGAATTAGTGGAAAAATGGGATCAAATCCATGGAAAAATGGGATTGGGATCCAGGGAAAAATGGGATTGGAATCCCTGGAATTCATGGAAAAATGGGATTGGGATCCATGGGATTCATGGAATTTATGGGAAAATGGGATTGGACCTGTGGAAAAATGGAAAAATGGGATTGGGATTGGAATTTATGGAAAAAATGGGATTGGGATCCAGGGAAAAATGCGATTCATGGAAAAATGGGATTGGAATTTATGGAATCCATGGAAAAACGGGATTGGGATCCATGGAATTTATGGAATTCATGGAAAAGCGGGATTGAGATCCAGGAAAATCAGGGAATCCATGGAAAAATGGGATTGGGATCCAGGGAATCCATGGAAAAATGGGATTGGGATCCAGGGAAATCATGGTAAAACGGGATTGGGATCCAGGGAAATCAGGGAATCCATGGAAAAATGGGATTGGAATTTATGGAATTCATGGAAAAACGGGATTTGGATCCATGGAAAAATGGGATTGGGATTGGAATTCATGGAAAAACGGGATCGGGATCCAGGGAAAAATGGGATTCATGGAAAAATGGGATTTGGATTCATGGAATTCAGGGAATTCATGGAAAAGCAGGATTGGGATCCAGGGAATTCATGGAAAATGGGATTTGGATCCATGGAAAAATGGGATTGGGATTGGAATTCATGGACAAATGGGATTGGGATCCAGGAAAATCATGGAATTCATGGAAAAATGGGATTGGAATTTATGGAATTCATGGAAAAACGGGATTTGGATCCAGAGAAATCAGGGAATCCATGGAAAAATGGGATTGGAATTTATGGAATTTATGGAAAAATGGGATTGGGATCCAGGGAATTCATGGAAAATGGGATTTGGATCCATGGAAAAATGGGATTGGGATTGGAATTCATGGAAAAATGGGATTGGGATCCAGGGAAATCATGGAAAAGCGGGATTGGGATCCAGGGAATTCGTGGAATCCATGGAAAAATGGGATTGGGATCCAGGGAATTCATGGAATCCATGGAAAAACGGGATTGGAATTTATGGAATCCGTGGAAAAACGGGATTGGGATCCAGGGAAATCATGGAAAAACGGGATTGGGATCCAGGAAAATCAGGGAATCAATGGAAAAATGGGATTGGGATCCAGGGAAAAATGGGATTCATGGAAAAATGGGATTGGAATTTATGGAATCCGTGGAAAAACAGGGATTGGGATCCAGGGAATTCATGGAAAAATGGGATTTGGATCCATGGAAAAATGGGATTGGGATTGGAATCCATGGAAAAATGGGATTGGGATTGGAATTTATGGAAAAACGGGATTGGGATCCAGGGAAAAATGGGATGCATGGAAAAATGGGATTGGGATTCATGGGATTCATGGAATTTATGGAAAAATGGGATTGGGATCCAGGGAAAATGGGATTGGGATTGGAATTCATGGAAAAATGGGATTGGGATCCAGGGAAATCATGGAAAAACGGGATTGGGATCAATGGAATTCAGGGAATCCATGGAAAAATGGGATTGGGATTGGAATTTATGGAAAAACGGGATTGGGATCCAGGGAAAATGGGATTGGGATTGGAATTTATGGGAAAATGGGATTGGAATTAATGGAATTCGTGGAAAAATGGGATTGGGATCCTTGGAATTTGTGGAATTAGTGGAAAAATGGGATCAAATCCATGGAAAAATGGGATTGGGATCCATGGAAAAATGGGATTGGAATCCCTGGAATTCATGGAAAAATGGGATTGGGATCCAGAGAAAAATGGGATCCATGGAAAAATGGGATTGGGATCCATGGGATTCATGGAATTTCTGGGAAAATGGGATTGGGATCCAGGGAAAAATGGGATTGGGATTGGAATTCATGGAAAAATGGGATTTGGATCCATGGAAAAATGGGATCCAGGGAAAAATGGGATTGGAATCCCTGGAATTCATGGAATTTATGGGAAAATGGGATTGGACCTGTGGAAAAATGGAAAAATGGGATTGGGATCTGTGGAATTTCTGGAAAAGTGGGATTGGGATCCAGGGAAATAATGGAAAAACAGGATTGGGATTGGAATTTATGGAAAAATGGGGTCAAATCCAGGGAAAAATGGGATTGGGATCCATGGAATCCATGGAATTCGTGGAAAAATGGGATTGGGATTGGAATTTATGGAATCCATTGGAAAATAGGATTGAAATTCATGGAAAAACAGGATTGGGATCTGTGGAATTTATGGAAAACTGGGATTGGGATTCATGGAATTTATGGAATTTATGGAAAAATGGGATTGGAATTTATGGAATTCATGGAATTTATGGAAAAATGGGATTGGATCTGTGGAAAAACTGGATTGGAATCCAGGGAAAAATGGGATTGGGATCCATGGAAAAACGGGATTCAGGGAAAAATGGGATTGGGATTGGAATTTATGGGAAAATGGGTTTGGAATTTATGGAAAATGTGGGAATTTTGGGAATGTTGGGTCAGGAATGGGGTTGGGATTTTCCAAGGGGAGGATTCTGGGTAAAATCCTGGAATTTCAAGGGAATTCCTGCTAAAATCCTGGAATTCTGGGGGATTCCCACTAAAATCCAGGAATTCCATGGAAATCCCAATTAAAGTCTTGGAATTCCATGGAAATCCTGGCTAAAATGTGGGAATTCCAAGGAAATTCTTGGTTAAAATCCTGGAATTCCAAGAAATATCAGATAAAAAACCTGGAATTTGAACGGAATTCTGATTAAAATCCTGGAGTTCCAAGGAAATTGCTGCAAAAATCCTGGAATTCTGAAGAAATTCTTGCTAAAAGCCTGGAATTCTGTGGGAATCCTGACTAAAAATCCAGGAATTCCATGGAATTCTTGATAAAAATCTTGGAAATTTTGGTTAAAATCCTGGAATTCTGGGGAATCCCCAAAAAAAATCCTGGAATTCCAAGAAATTTCAGAAAAAATCGTGGAATTCCAAGGGAATTTCTATTAAAACCCTGGAATTCCAGGAAAATCCCAACTAAAATCCTGGAATTCCATGGAAATCCTGGCTAAAACCTTGGAATTCCAAGAAAATCCCAACTAAAATCCTGGAATTCTGGGGAAATTCTGGCAAAAAAAATTGGAATTCCAAGGGAATTCCTGGTAAAATTCTGGAATTCCAAGGGAATTCCTACTAAAATTCAGGAATTCCAGGAAAATTCTGGCAAAAAAACTTTGGAATTCCATGAAAATCCCAATTAAAATCCTGGAATTCTGAGGAAATTCCTACAAAAATCCTGGAATTCTGAGGAAATTCCTGCTAAAATCTTGGAATTCTGGGAAAACCTGGCTAAAATCCTGGAATTCCATGGAAATTCTGTCCAGAACCTTGGAATTCTGGGAAATCTCCATTAAAATCTTGGAATTCCAAGGGAATCCCAATTAAAATCCTGGAATTCTGAGGAAATTCCTCCTAAAATCCTGGAATTCCAGGAAAATCTCCAATTAAAATCCTGGAATTCCAAGGGAATTCCTACAAAAATCCTGGAATTCCAAGGGAATCTCCATTAAAATCCAGGAATTCCATGGAAATCCCATCAAAACTCCAGGAATTCCTTCCCAAAATCCCAAAATTCCATCCAGGAGCAGCTCCAGGAATATCCCAACACTCTCAAAATTCCCGTAAATCCAGGAAAAAACTGCGGGAATTCTCATTCCAGGTTTTTTTTTCCTTGGAATTCTGGCAGGGTTTGGCTTTTTGCTTCGGAATCTGCGCCCGGAATCACCTGGAAGAAACTTTGGAAAAATTGGAGGAATTCGTTCGATCCGACGTTTTCAAGAAATCCCTGGGATTGTTCAGCATCTTCAAGGTGAGAATTCCCGGAATTCCCAAAAATCCCGGGATTTTCCAAGCCGATCCCAAAAAAAAATCGGGATTTGAGGGAGTTTAGGTGGGAAAAATTGGGATTTTTGGGGGTTTTTTTGGGAATTTTTGGTGGGAAATTGGGAATTTTTTATCCCTGGGATCGGGGGTTTGGGGAGGGAATTCCGGAGGAATTTGGGGAATGGGAATTTTGGTTGGAATTTGGGGATTGTGAGGGAATTCCTACGAAAAATCCAGGAATTCCAAGGAATTTCTGCTTAAAATCCTGGAATTCCAAGGAATTCCTACTAAAAATCCTGGAATTTGGGTCAATTCCTACTAAAAATTTGGGAATTCCAAGGAAATCCTTCTCAAATCCTGCAATTCCAAGGAAATTTTTCCCAAAATTCCAAGGAATTCCTGGCAAAATTTGGGAATTTTCTGAGAATTTTCTGGCAAATCCTGGGAATTTTTTTTGGAAATTTCTACAAAAAAAATCCTGGAATTCCAAGGAAATCCTCCTTAAATTTGGGAATTCCAAGGAATTCCTCCAAAAAATTCTGGAATTCGAAGGAAATGCTCCCAAAATTCCAAGGAATTCCTGGAATTCCGTGAAATTATTACCAAAATTTGGGAATTCTGGTTAAAAACTGGGAATTCTGAGGAAATCCTGCTAAAAATCCTGGAATTCTGTGCAATTCCTACGAAAAATCCGGGAATTCCAAGGAAATCCTTCTCAAATTTGGGAATTTTCTGAGAATTTTCTGGTGAATTCTGGGAATTTCCTGGGAAATTCCTACAAAAAACCCAGGAATTCCAAGGAATTCCTCCTCAAATCCTGGAATCTTGTGGAAATTATCCCAAAATTCCTTGGAATTCCTGGAATTCTGTGCAATTCCTACCAAAAATCCTGGAATTCCATGGAATTCTTACCAAAAATCCTGGAATTCCAAGGAATTCCCGCTAAAAATCTGGGAATTCCAAGGAATTCATCCTCAAATTTGGGAATTCCAAGGAAATCCTCCCAAAATTCCGTGGAATTCCCAGAATTCCTGGAATTCCGTGAAATTCCTACTAAAAATCTGGGAATTTTAAGGAATTCCTGCTAAAAATCCTGGAATTCCAAGGAATTCTTGCTAAAAATCTGGGAATTCCAAGGAATTCCTCCTCAAATTTGGGAATTCCAAGGAAATCCTCCCAAAATTCCTTGGAATTCATGGAATTCCAGGAATTCCGTGAAATTCCTACTAAAAATTCGGGAATTCCTGCTAAAAATCCTGGAATTCCAAGGAAATCGTCCTGAAACTTGGGAATTCCAAGGAAATCCTCCCAAAATTCCTTGGAATTCCCGGAATTCCTGGAATTCCATGAAATTCCTAATAAAAATTTGGGAATTCCTGCTAAAAATCCTGGAATTCCAAGGAATTCCTGCTAAAAATCTGGGAATTCCAAGGAATTCATCCTCAAATTTGGGAATTCCAAGGAAATCCTCCCAAAATTCCTTGGAATTCACGGAATTCCTGGAATTCCGTGAAATTCCTACTAAAAATCTGGGAATTTTAAGGAATTCCTGCTAAAAATCCTGGAATTCCAAGGAATTCCTGCTAAAAATCTGGGAATTCCAAGGAATTCCTCCTCAAATTTGGGAATTCCAAGGAAATCCTCCCAGAATTCCTTGGAATTCCTGGAATTCCGTGAAATTCCTACTAAAAATTCGGGAATTCCTGCTAAAAATCCTGGAATTCCAAGGAAATCGTCCTGAAACTTGGGAATTCCAAGGAAATCATCCTCAAATTTGGGAATTCCAAGGAAATCCTCCCCAAATTCCAAGGAATTCCCGGAATTCCGTACAATTCCTACCAAAAATCCCGAAATTCCACCCCCACCCTTTCATTTCTCCCTCAAATCCCACCCGGGGAAAAAAACCCAGGAATTTTTTTTCCTTTTCCCACCGATTTTTCGGGAATTCTGGGAATTCCTGGAATTTTTTCCCGTTTTTTTTTTTCCGTAGGAAAGGAGCGAGGGGGAGCTGGAAAAGCTCCGGAGCGGCCTCGTGCTCTGCTACGGCCGCGTGGCCGAGGCGGCGCCTCCGGAATTGCTCAATTCCCGCTTGGAATCCCAAATCCTGAAAAATCTCCTGGAAAACGGCCACACCAAGGTGAGAACCAGGAAATTCCCGGGAAAATTTTATTTTTGGGGATTTTTGGGGGTTTTTTTGGGGATTTTTGGGGATTTTTTGAGAATTTTTAAGGGATTTTTTGGGAATTTTTTGGGAATTTTTTGAGAATTTTTGAGGGATTTTTTGGGAATTTTTTGGGAATTTTTAAGGGATTTTTTGGGAATTTTTTGGGAATTTTTTGAGAATTTTTGAGGGATTTTTTGGGAATTTTTTGGGAATTTTTTTTTAATTTTTGAGGGATTTTTTGAGAATTTTTTGGGAATTTTTTGATATTTTTGGGGATTCTTTTGGGAATTTTTTGGGAATTTTTTGAGAATTTTTGAGGGATTTTTTGGGAATTTTTTGAGATTTTTTAAGGGATTTTTTTGGGAATTTTTGGGGAATTTTTTGAGAATTTTTGAGGGATTTTTTGGGAATTTTTTGAGAATTTTTGAGGGATTTTTTGGGAATTTTTTGGGAATTTTTTGATATTTTTGAGGGATTTTTTGGCAATTTTTTGGGAATTTTTTGAGAATTTTTAAGGGATTTTTTGGGGAATTTTTGGGAATTTTTTGAGAATTTTTGAGGGATTTTTTGGGAATTTTTTGAGAATTTTTAAGGGATTTTTTGGGAATTTTTTGGGATTTTTTTGAGAATTTTTGAGGGATTTTTTGGGAATTTTTTGGGAATTTTTTGAGAATTTTTGAGGGATTTTTTTTGGAATTTTTGAGAATTTTTGAGGGATTTTTTGGGAATTTTTTGGGAATTTTTTGAGAATTTTTAAGGGATTTTTTGGGAATTTTTTGGGAATTTTTTTTAATTTTGGGGGGATTTTTTTGGAAATTTTTTGGATTTTTGGGGGGATTTTTGAGAATTTTGGGGGAATTTTTTGGAATTTTTGAGATTTTTGGGGGGATTTTTTGGGAATTTTTTGAGATTTTTTAAGGGATTTTTTGGGAATTTTTTGGGAATTTTTTGAGAATTTTTGAGGGATTTTTTGGGAATTTTTTGAGATTTTTTGAGGGATTTTTTGGGAATTTTTTGGGAATTTTTTGGGAATTTTTGAGGGATTTTTTGGGAATTTTTTGGGAATTTTTTTTTTAATTTTTTGGGGATTTTGGGGGGATTTTTTTTAAATTCTTGGGGATTTTTTTAAATTTTTTGGGTATTTTTGGGGGAATTTTTTTGTAATTTTTTGGGATTTTTTGGGGATTTTTTGGGGCTTTTTTGGGATTTTTTGGATTTTGTTTTGGATTTGGGGGGGATTTTGGGGGGATTTTTTTTGGATTTTATGGGATTTGGGGAGGGGATTTTTTTGGGATTTTTGGGGATTTTTTGGGGATTTTTTGGTTTTTTTTTGATTTTTGGGGGGATTTTTTTCTTTTTTCGGGGAATTTTTGGGGAATTTCTTTGGGATTTTTTGGGGGATTTTTTTGGGGAATTGTTTTTTGGGTTTTTGGGAATTTTGGGGGGACTTTTGGGGACTTTTAGGGTAATTTTAGGGGGATTTTGGGGTAATTTTCCAGGGATTTTTTGGGAGATTTTTGGGGAATTTTTTGGGGATTTTTTAGGTATTTTGAGGAAGAAGTTTGGGATTTTTTTGGTTTTTTTTTATTTTTGGGGATTGGGGAAATTTTGGGGATTTATTGGGATTTTTGGGGGGATTTTTTTTTTAATTTTCCAGGAATTTTGGGGGATTTTTTGGGAATTTTGGGAGGATTCTTTTTAACTTTTCTGGGAATTTTGGGGAAGTTTTCCAGGAATTTTCTGAGAATTTTCAGGGAAATTTTGGGAATTTTCAATGGGAGGTTTTCCCTGGGGGGGGTTCATTCCAAAGAGTTCAGATTTTTTGGGATTTGGGATTTTCCCAATGGAATTTTCTTATTCCCATTGGAATTTGGGTTTTTTTTCCACTGCAATTCCGATTTTTCCGATGGAATTTCACTTTTTCCTGGGAAATTTCATTTTTTTCCTGCTGGAACTTGGATTTTCTCAATGGAATTTGATTTTTTCTTGTCGGAATTTGGCTTTTTCTATGGAAATTTTTGGTTTTTTCCAATGGGATTTAATATTTTCCTGATGGAATTAGGAGATTTTTCTCATTGGAATTTCAGTTTTCCTGGGAAAAATTCGATTTTCATGGAATTTGGTTTTTCCCACTGGAATTTTGGGTTTTTTTCCATGGGAATTCTGATTTTTCCCATTGGAATTCTGATTTTTCCCAGGAAAATTTCATTTTCCCGTAGAAAATCTCATTTTTTTCCAATGGAATTCAGATTTTTCCAAGGGAATTTCGTTTTTTCCCAGGAAAAATTCATTTTTTCCTGTTGGAATTTGATTTTTCCAATGGGAATTTTGGGTTTTTTTCCATGGAAAATCTGATTTTTCCCACCAGAATTCCGATTTTTCCAATGGAATTTCCCTTTCCCTGTTGGATTTCTGCCTTTTTGGGTTTTTTCCCGTTGGAATTTTTGCTTTTCCCACCAAAATTTGGGATTTTCCTGATGGGAATTTTGATTTTTTCCTCCCGTTCAGGTTCTGGGAATCAAAGTGGAGACCAAGGTAGGGAATTTTGGGAATTTTGGGAATTTCTTTGGAATTTTCTCTCTTTCCGCTTTTTTTTTCTCTCTTTTCTGGCTGGAATCGCTCCCTTGGAAAGTTCCGGAATTCCCGGGAAAATTCCCGGGAAAATTCCCGGGAAAAGGGGATGGGAAAAGGCTTTTCCTGGAAGGGGAGGATCCCGGAATTCCAAAGTTCTGTCAATCCCGGAATTCCGTGATCCCAAATTTCTGGGATTCCATAAATTCCGCGATCCCAAAATTCCATGATTCCATAAATTTCATGATCCCAGATTTATCTGATCCCAAAATTCCATGGTCCCAGAATTCCCTGATCCCAAAATTCCATGATCCCAAATTTCTGGGATTCCATAAATTCCATCATTCCATAAATTCTATTAATTCCATGATCCCAGAATTCCCCGATCCCAAATTTTTCTGATCCCAAAATTCCATGATCCCAGAGTTCCTTGATTCCATAAATTCCGTGATCCCAAATTTTAGTGATCCCAAATTTCCGTGATCCCAAAATTCCACGATCCCAAAATTCCATCGTTCCATAAATTCCGTGATCCCGAATTTCTCTGATCCCAGAATTCCATCGTTCCATAAATTCCGTGATCCCAAATTTCTCTGATCCTGGAATTCCATCGTTCCATAAATCCCGGAATTCTGTGATCCTGGAATTCCCTGATCCCAAATTTCTGGCATTCCGTGAATTCCATGATCCCAAATTTCTCTGATCTCAAATTTCTGGGATTCCATAAATTCCCACGATCCCAAAATTCCATGATTCCATAAATTTCGTGATCCCAAATTTATCTGATCCCAAAATTCCATGATCCCAAATTTCTGGGATTCCATAAATTCCATCATTCCATGAATTCCGTGATCCCAAATTTCTCTGATCCCAAAACTCCTCGATCCCAGAATTTCGTGATTCCATAAATTCCCTGATCCCGGAATTCCATGATCCCAAATTTCTGGGATTCCAGAAATTCCGCGATCCCAAAATTCCATGATCCCAGAATTCCATCGTTCCAGAAATTCCAGAATTCCCTGATCCCGGAATTCCATGATCCCAAAGTTTTGTGATCCCAAATTTCTGGGATCCCAAAATTCCCTGATCCCAAATTTCTGGGATTCCATAAATTCCATCATTCCATAAATTCTATTAATTCCATGATCCCAGAATTCCCTGATCCCAAATTTTTCTGATCCCAAAATTCCTTGATTCCATAAATTCCGTGATCCCAAATTTTAGTGATCCCAAATTTCCGTGATCCCAAAATTCCACGATCCCAAATTTTTCTGATCCCAAAATTCCACGATCCCAAAATTCCATCGTTCCATAAATTCCGTGATCCCGAATTTCTCTGATCCCGGAATTCCGTCGTTCCATAAATCCCAGAATTCTGTGATCCTGGAATTCCCTGATCCCAAATTTCTGGCATTCCATGAATTCCGTGATCCCAAATTTCTCGTATTCCAAATTTCTGTGATTCCATAAATTCCCACGATCCCAGAATTTTGTGATCCAAAAATTCCATGATCCCAAATTTTTGGGATCCCCAAATTCCACGATCCCAAATTTATCTGATCCCAAAATTCCGTGGTCCCAGAATTCCCTGATCCCAAAATTCCATGATCCCAAATTTCTGGGATTCCATAAATTCCATCATTCCATGAATTCCGTGATCCCAAATTTCTCTGATCCCAAAACTCCTCGATCCCAGAATTTCGTGATTCCATAAATTCCCTGATCCCGGAATTCCATGATCCCAAATTTCTGGGATTCCAGAAATTCCGTGATCCCAAAATTCCATGATCCCAGAATTCCATCGTTCCAGAAATTCCAGAATTCCCTGATCCCGGAATTCCATGATCCCAAAGTTTTGTGATCCCAAATTTCTGGGATCCCAAAATTCCCTGATCCCAAATTTCTGGGATTCCATAAATTCCATCATTCCATAAATTCTATTAATTCCATGATCCCAGAATTCCCTGATCCCAAATTTTTCTGATCCCAAAATTCCATCGTTCCATAAATTCCGTGATCCCGAATTTTTCTGATCCCGGAATTCCATCGTTCCATAAATCCCAGAATTCTGTGATCCTGGAATTCCCTGATCCCAAATTTCTGGCATTCCGTGAATTCCATGATCCCAAATTTCTCGTATTCCAAATTTCTGGGATTCCATAAATTCCCACGATCCCGGAATTTCTGTGATCCAAAAATTCCATGATCCCAAATTTTTGGGATCCCCAAATTCCACGATCCCAAATTTATCTGATCCCAAATTTCTCTGATCCCAGAATTCCCTGATCCCAAAATTCCATGATCCCAAATTTCTGGGATTCCATAAATTCCATCATTCCATGAATTCCATGATCCCAAATTTCTCTGATCCCAAAACTCCTCGATCCCAGAATTTCGTGATTCCATAAATTCCCTGATCCCGGAATTCCATGATCCCAAATTTCTGGGATTCCAGAAATTCCGCGATCCCAAAATTCCATGATCCCAGAATTCCATCGTTCCATAAATTCCAGAATTCCCTGATCCCGGAATTCCATGATCCCAAAGTTTTGTGATCCCAAATTTCTGGGATTCCATAAATTCCATCATTCCATAAATTCTATTAATTCCATGATCCCAGAATTCCCTGATCCCAAATTTTTCTGATCCCAAAATTCCACGATCCCAAAATTCCATCGTTCCATAAATTCCGTGATCCCGAATTTCTCTGATCCCGGAATTCCATCGTTCCATAAATCCCAGATTTCTGGGATCCCAAAATTCCCTGATCCCAAATTTCTGGCATTCCGTGAATTCCATGATCCCAAATTTCTCTGATCCCAAATTTCTGGGATTCCATAAATTCCCACGATCCCGGAATTTCTGTGATCCAAAAATTCCATGATCCCAAATTTTTGGGATCCCCAAATTCCACGATCCCAAATTTATCTGATCCCAAAATTCCGTGGTCCCAGAATTCCCTGATCCCAAAATTCCATGATCCCGAATTTCTGGGATTCCATAAATTCCATCATTCCATGAATTCCGTGATCCCAAATTTCTCTGATCCCAAAACTCCTCGATCCCAGAATTTCGTGATTCCATAAATTCCCTGATCCCGGAATTCCATGATCCCAAATTTCTGGGATTCCAGAAATTCCGCGATCCCAAAATTCCATGATCCCAGAATTCCATCGTTCCAGAAATTCCAGAATTCCCTGATCCCGGAATTCCATGATCCCAAAGTTATGTGATCCCAAATTTCTGGGATCCCAAAATTCCCTGATCCCAAATTTCTGGGATTCCATAAATTCCATCATTCCATAAATTCTGTTAATTCCATGATCCCAGAATTCCCCGATCCCAAATTTTTCTGATCCCAAAATTCCTTGATTCCATAAATTCCGTGATCCCAAATTTTAGTGATCCCAAATTTCCGTGATCCCAAAATTCCACGATCCCAAAATTCCATCGTTCCATAAATTCCGTGATCCCAAATTTCTCTGATCCCGGAATTCCATCGTTCCATAAATCCCAGAATTCTGTGATCCTGGAATTCCCTGATCCCAAATTTCTGGCATTCCGTGAATTCCATGATCCCAAATTTCTCGTATTCCAAATTTCTGGGATTCCATAAATTCCCACGATCCCGGAATTTCTGTGATCCAAAAATTCCATGATCCCAAATTTTTGGGATCCCCAAATTCCACGATCCCAAATTTATCTGATCCCAAATTTCTCTGATCCCAGAATTCCCTGATCCCAAAATTCCATGATCCCAAATTTCTGGGATTCCATAAATTCCATCATTCCATGAATTCCATGATCCCAAATTTCTCTGATCCCAAAACTCCTCGATCCCAGAATTTCGTGATTCCATAAATTCCCTGATCCCGGAATTCCATGATCCCAAATTTCTGGGATTCCAGAAATTCCGCGATCCCAAAATTCCATGATCCCAGAATTCCATCGTTCCATAAATTCCAGAATTCCCTGATCCCGGAATTCCATGATCCCAAAGTTTTGTGATCCCAAATTTCTGGGATTCCATAAATTCCATCATTCCATAAATTCTATTAATTCCATGATCCCAGAATTCCCTGATCCCAAATTTTTCTGATCCCAAAATTCCACGATCCCAAAATTCCATCGTTCCATAAATTCCGTGATCCCGAATTTCTCTGATCCCGGAATTCCATCGTTCCATAAATCCCAGATTTCTGGGATCCCAAAATTCCCTGATCCCAAATTTCTGGCATTCCGTGAATTCCATGATCCCAAATTTCTCTGATCCCAAATTTCTGGGATTCCATAAATTCCCACGATCCCGGAATTTCTGTGATCCAAAAATTCCATGATCCCAAATTTTTGGGATCCCCAAATTCCACGATCCCAAATTTATCTGATCCCAAAATTCCGTGGTCCCAGAATTCCCTGATCCCAAAATTCCATGATCCCAAATTTCTGGGATTCCATAAATTCCATCATTCCATGAATTCCGTGATCCCAAATTTCTCTGATCCCAAAACTCCTCGATCCCAGAATTTCGTGATTCCATAAATTCCCTGATCCCGGAATTCCATGATCCCAAATTTCTGGGATTCCAGAAATTCCGTGATCCCAAAATTCCATGATCCCAGAATTCCATCGTTCCAGAAATTCCAGAATTCCCTGATCCCGGAATTCCATGATCCCAAAGTTTTGTGATCCCAAATTTCTGGGATCCCAAAATTCCCTGATCCCAAATTTCTGGGATTCCATAAATTCCATCATTCCATAAATTCTATTAATTCCATGATCCCAGAATTCCCTGATCCCAAATTTTTCTGATCCCAAAATTCCATCGTTCCATAAATTCCGTGATCCCGAATTTTTCTGATCCCGGAATTCCATCGTTCCATAAATCCCAGAATTCTGTGATCCTGGAATTCCCTGATCCCAAATTTCTGGCATTCCGTGAATTCCATGATCCCAAATTTCTCGTATTCCAAATTTCTGGGATTCCATAAATTCCCACGATCCCGGAATTTCTGTGATCCAAAAATTCCATGATCCCAAATTTTTGGGATCCCCAAATTCCACGATCCCAAATTTATCTGATCCCAAATTTCTCTGATCCCAGAATTCCCTGATCCCAAAATTCCATGATCCCAAATTTCTGGGATTCCATAAATTCCATCATTCCATGAATTCCATGATCCCAAATTTCTCTGATCCCAAAACTCCTCGATCCCAGAATTTCGTGATTCCATAAATTCCCTGATCCCGGAATTCCATGATCCCAAATTTCTGGGATTCCAGAAATTCCGCGATCCCAAAATTCCATGATCCCAGAATTCCATCGTTCCATAAATTCCAGAATTCCCTGATCCCGGAATTCCATGATCCCAAAGTTTTGTGATCCCAAATTTCTGGGATTCCATAAATTCCATCATTCCATAAATTCTATTAATTCCATGATCCCAGAATTCCCTGATCCCAAATTTTTCTGATCCCAAAATTCCACGATCCCAAAATTCCATCGTTCCATAAATTCCGTGATCCCGAATTTCTCTGATCCCGGAATTCCATCGTTCCATAAATCCCAGATTTCTGGGATCCCAAAATTCCCTGATCCCAAATTTCTGGCATTCCGTGAATTCCATGATCCCAAATTTCTCTGATCCCAAATTTCTGGGATTCCATAAATTCCCACGATCCCGGAATTTCTGTGATCCAAAAATTCCATGATCCCAAATTTTTGGGATCCCCAAATTCCACGATCCCAAATTTATCTGATCCCAAAATTCCGTGGTCCCAGAATTCCCTGATCCCAAAATTCCATGATCCCGAATTTCTGGGATTCCATAAATTCCATCATTCCATGAATTCCGTGATCCCAAATTTCTCTGATCCCAAAACTCCTCGATCCCAGAATTTCGTGATTCCATAAATTCCCTGATCCCGGAATTCCATGATCCCAAATTTCTGGGATTCCAGAAATTCCGCGATCCCAAAATTCCATGATCCCAGAATTCCATCGTTCCAGAAATTCCAGAATTCCCTGATCCCGGAATTCCATGATCCCAAAGTTATGTGATCCCAAATTTCTGGGATCCCAAAATTCCCTGATCCCAAATTTCTGGGATTCCATAAATTCCATCATTCCATAAATTCTGTTAATTCCATGATCCCAGAATTCCCCGATCCCAAATTTTTCTGATCCCAAAATTCCTTGATTCCATAAATTCCGTGATCCCAAATTTTAGTGATCCCAAATTTCCGTGATCCCAAAATTCCACGATCCCAAAATTCCATCGTTCCATAAATTCCGTGATCCCAAATTTCTCTGATCCCGGAATTCCATCGTTCCATAAATCCCAGAATTCTGTGATCCTGGAATTCCCTGATCCCAAATTTCTGGCATTCCGTGAATTCCATGATCCCAAATTTCTCTGATCCCAAATTTCTGGGATTCCATAAATTCCCACGATCCCGGAATTTCTGTGATCCAAAAATTCCATGATCCCAAATTTTTGGGATCCCCAAATTCCACAATCCCAAATTTATCTGATCCCAAAATTCCGTGGTCCCAGAATTCCCTGATCCCAAAATTCCATGATCCCAAATTTCTGGGATTCCATAAATTCCATCATTCCATGAATTCCGTGATCCCAAATTTCTCTGATCCCAAAACTCCTCGATCCCAGAATTTCGTGATTCCATAAATTCCCTGATCCCGGAATTCCATGATCCCAAATTTCTGGGATTCCAGAAATTCCGCGATCCCAAAATTCCATGATCCCAGAATTCCATCGTTCCAGAAATTCCAGAATTCCCTGATCCCGGAATTCCATGATCCCAAAGTTTTGTGATCCCAAATTTCTGGGATTCCATAAATTCCATCATTCCATAAATTCTATTAATTCCATGATCCCAGAATTCCCTGATCCCAAATTTTTCTGATCCCAAAATTCCATGATCCCAAAATTCCATCGTTCCATAAATTCCGTGATCCCGAATTTCTCTGATCCCGGAATTCCATCGTTCCATAAATCCCAGAATTCTGTGATCCTGGAATTCCCTGATCCCAAATTTCTGGCATTCCATGAATTCCATGATCCCAAATTTCTCGTATTCCAAATTTCTGTGATTCCATAAATTCCCACGATCCCGGAATTTCTGTGATCCAAAAATTCCATGATCCCAAATTTTTGGGATCCCCAAATTCCACGATCTCAAAATTGCTCTGATCCCAAAATTCCGGGATGCCATAAATTCTGTGATCCCAAATTTCTCTGATCCCAGAATTCCGTGATCCCAGAATTCCATTATCCCAAATTTCTGGGATTCCGTGAATTCCATGATCCCAAAATTCCGTGATCCCAAATTTCTCTGATCCCAAATTTCTGGGATTCCATAAATTCCACGATCCCGGAATTTTGTGATCCCAGAATTCCCGGATCCTGGAATTCCACCATCCCAAATTTCCTTGATCCCAGGAATTCCGAGGCTTCGGATCCAGCAATTCCCAGGTTTTTTTCCATGGAATTTTCCCTCTGGAATTCTCTCCTTGGGCTCCACTGACGCTTCTCCCTCGCTGCACTAACGGCTCCCAATTCCCGGATTTTTCCCGGATTTTTTCTGGATTATTCCCAGATTTTTTTCCTGGATTTATCCTGAATTATTCCCGGATTTTTCCTGGATTTTTCCCGGATTTTTCCTGGATTTTTCCCAGATTTTTCCTGACTTTCTCTTGAATTTTTCCCAAATTTTTCCTGGATTTTTCTTGAATTTATCCTGATTTATCCTGAATTTTTCCTGGATTTTTCCCACATTTTTTTCCTGGATTTATCCTGAATTATTCCCGGATTTTTCCTGGATTTTTCCCAGATTTTTCCTGACTTTCTCTTGAATTTTTCCCAGATTTTTCCTGGATTTTTCTTGAATTTATCCTGGATTTATCCTGAATTTTTCATGGATTTTTCCTTGATTTATCCCGGATTTTTCCCAGATTTATCCCGGATTTTTCCCAGATTTTTCCCGGATTTTTCCCGGATTTTTCTGGAATTTATCCTGATTTATCCTGAATTATTCCCGGATTTTTCCCAGATTTTTCCTGACTTTCTCTTGAATTTTTCCCAGATTTTTCCTGGATTTTTCCCGGAATTTATCCTGGATTTATCCTGAATTTTTCTTGGATTTTTCCTTGATTTATCCCGGATTTTTCCCAGATTTTTCCTGGATTTTTCCCAGATTTATTGTGGATTTATCTTGAATTTTTCACAGATTTTTCACATATTTTTTTCTGGATTTTTCCCAGATTTTTCTTGAATTTTTCCTGATTTATCCAGAATTTTTCTGGATTTTCCCCAGATTTTTCCTGGATTTATCCTGAATTTTTCTGGATTTTTCCCGGATTTTTTTTCTGGATTTTTTTCTGGATTATTCCAATATTTTTTCCTGAATTTCTCCGGATTTTCCCCAAATTTCTCCTGAATTTTTCCCAGATTTTTCCTGGATTTATCCTGAATTTTTCCCAGATTTTCCCCAGATTTTTCTTGGATTTTTCCAGGATTCTTCTTGAATTTATCCTGGATTTATTCTGAATTTTTCTTGGATTTTTCCCATATTTTTCCTGGATTTATCCTGAATTTTTCCCGCATTTTTCCCAGATTTATTGTGGATTTACCTTGAATTTTTCCCAGATTTTTCCTGGATTTATCCTGAATTTTTCTGGATTTTCCCCAGATTTTTTCTGGATTTTTTTTTTTTCCCCTGGATTTTGTTCTGGATTATTCCAATATTTTTTCCTGAATTTCTCCGGATTTTCCCCAAATTTCTCCTGAATTTTTCCCAGATTTTTCCTGGATTTATCCTGAATTTTTCTTGGATTTTCCCCAGATTTTTCTTGGATTTTTCCCATATTTTTCCTGGATTTATCCTGGATTATTCCCAGATTTTTTTCCCTGAATTTATCCTGAATTTCTCCAGATTTTTCCCGAATTTCTCCTGAAATTTTCTTGGATTTTTCCCAGTTTTTTCTGTGTTTTTCCTGGAATTTTTTTTAAATTTTCCCAGATTTTCCCCGGCTTTTTCCCAAAATTCCGGGAATTCCCGCGACTCGCTGTTGCTTTTCCTGGGAATTGGGGCCGGAATTCCGAGCGCTGGGAGGGGCTGGGAATTCACCTCGATTAATCCATAGGAATTCATTAACTCATTAATTAATTAATTGACTCCTGATCCTTAATTAATTTCTGACACCTGAGCCCGGATTTTGGGCTGATCCCGATCCCACTGATCCCAGATTTTGGGATCTGTTCCTGGATTTCGGGATCCGCCCCAGGATTTCGGGATCCATTCCCAGATTCCGGGATCCACTCCAGGATTTCAGGATCCATTCCCAGATTCCAGGATCCATTCCCAGATTTCAGGATCCGTTCCAGGATTTCAGGATCCATTCCCGGATTTCTGGATCCATTCCCAGATTCCGGGATCCACTCCAGGATTTCAGGATCCATTCCCAGATTTCAGGATCCATTCCCAGATTCCAGGATCCATTCCCAGATTCCGGGATCCACTCCAGGATTTCTGGATCCATTCCAGGATTTCAGGATCCATTCCCAGATTCCAAGATCCACTCCAGGATTTCAGGATCCATTCCCAGATTTTGGGATCCATTCCCAGATTCCAGGATCCATTCCCAGATTTCAGGATCCACTCCTGGATTTCAGGATCCATTCCCAGATTCCGGGATCCACTCCAGGATTTTGGGATCCATTCCCAGATTCTGGGATCCACTCCAGGATTTCAGGATCCACTCCCAGATTCTGGGATCCATTCCCAGATTCCAGGATCCATTCCCAGATTTCAGGATCCGTTCCAGGATTTCTGGATCCATTCCCGGATTTCTGGATCCATTCCCAGATTCCGGGATCCACTCCAGGATTTCAGGATCCATTCCCAGATTTCAGGATCCGTTCCCAGATTCCAGGATCCATTCCCAGATTCCGGGATCCATTCCCAGATTCCGGGATCCACTCCAGGATTTCAGGATCCATTCCCAGATTCCAGGATCCACTCCAGGATTTCAGGATCCATTCCCAGATTCCGGGATCCACTCCAGGATTTCACGATCCATTCCCGGATTCCGGGATCCATTCCCGCTGATCCGTTCCCACTGATCCATTCCCGGATTCCAGGATCCGTTCCCGCTGATCCGTTCCCAGATTCCGGGATCCGTCCCCGCTGATCCGTTCCCGCTGATCCGTTCCCAGATTCCGGGATCCATTCCCGGATTCCGGGATCCATTCCCAGATTCCGGGATCCGTTCCCACATTCCGGGATCCGTTCCCTCTGATCCGTCCCCTCCCCGCAGGATCCGACGCTGAAGCTGAGCCTCGCCCGCAGCCTCGCCATGATCGGCAGAGCCCTGGCCACGGGAAATTCCCGGAATTCCGGGAAATTTGGGAATTCCGGGAAATTCGGGAATGACTCCGGGAATGACTCCGGGAATTTCGGGAATGAGCCCCGGAAGGGCCCCGGGGGCTCCGTCAGCATCGCCCACAAGGCCGAGCTGGTGGCGCTGCTGGTGGTGAGACTGGGATGGACTGGGAGGGACTGGGAGGGACTGGGAGGGGACTGGGATAAACTGGGATGGACTGGGATGGACTGGGATGGTCTGGGAGGGACTGGGAGGGGACTGGGAGGGAACTGGGATGGACTGGGAGGGACTGGGAGGGACTGGGATGGACTGGGAGGGAACTGGGATGGACTGGGATAAACTGGGAGGGACTGGGAGGGACTGGGAGGGAACTGGGACGGACTGGGATGGACTGGGAGGGACTGGGATGGACTGGGAGGGACTGGGATGGACTGGGAGGGAACTGGGATGGACTGGGATAAACTGGGATGGACTGGGATAGACTGGGAGGGACTGGGAGGGATTGGGATAGACTGGGAGGGAACTGGGATGGACTGGGAGGGACTGGGAGGGAACTGGGATAAACTGGGAGGGACTGGGAGGGACTGGGAGGGAACTGGGAGGGACTGGGATAAACTGGGAGGGACTGGGATGGACTGGGAGGGAACTGGGAGGGACTGGGATGGACTGGGATAAACTGGGAGGGACTGGGATGGACTGGGAGGGGACTGGGATGGACTGGGAGGGAACTGGGAGGGAACTGGGAGGGAACTGGGAGAGACTGAGATGGAACTGGGAGGGATTTGGGGTGACTGGGATGAACTGGGATTAACTGGGATTAACTGGGATGGGAACTGGGATGGGCTGGGATTAACTGGAATGGGCCGGCCTCACTTGGGATCCCTGGGAACATTCCGGAACATTCCAGAACATTCCGGAACATTCCGGAACGTTCCCATTCCCAGCTTTCCTTGGGATCCCTGGGAATATTCCAGAACATTCCGGAACGTTCCGGAACGTTCCCATTCCCAGCTTTCCTTGGGATCCCTGGGAACATTCCGGAACATTCTGGAACATTCCGGAACATTCCCATTCCCAGCTTTCCTTGGGATCCCTGGGAACATTCCGGAACATTCCGGAACATTCCAGAACATTCCCATTCCCAGCTTTCCTTGGGATCCCTGGGAATATTCCGGAACATTCCGGAACGTTCCCATTCCCAGCTTTCCTTGAGATCCCTGGGAACATTCCGGAACATTCCAGAACATTCCGGAACGTTCCCATTCCCGCTCTTTTCCTTTTTCCCAGGAATTCCTGAAGTCGGAACCTCCGGACGCGCTCCGGACGCGGCTCCGGCAGCGAGCGCTCGACGCCTGCTCCCACCTCCTGTATCCCACAATTCCCAAAATTCCCAAAATTCCCAAAATTCCCAAAATTCCCAAAATTCCCGAGTTGTGTTTGGGAAGGGTCGGGGCTTTCCCTTTCCTTTCCCTCTTTTTTTCCCAATTTTTCCCGGATTTTCCTTCTCATTTTTCCTGATTTTTTTTCCTCCTTTTTCTCTCATTTTTCCCATTTTTTTCCTCTTCTTCCTTTCATTTTTACAATTTTTTTCTCTCATTTTTCCCAATTTTTTCATTTTTTTTCCTCTCATTTTTCCAGTATTTTCCTCTCATTTTTCCCATTTTTTTCCTCTCATTTTTCCCAATTTTTTCATTTTTTTTCCTCTCATTTTTCCCATTTTTTCCTCTCATTTTTCCCATTTTTTCCTCTCATTTTTTCCCTCTTTTTCCCCTCATTTTTCCCAATTTTTCCCTTTTTTTCTCTCATTTTTACTCTCATTTCCCCCTCCCCCAAATCCCAAAATTCCCATCCCAACCTTTTCCCAAACCCCTCCCAAAAAGACCCCAAAAAAAACCAAAAACCCCTTCCCAACAGAGAATTCCCAAGAATTCCCGACGATTCCTGACAATTCCCATTCCCAACAATTCCCGAAAATTCCAGACAATTCCCAACAATTCCCAACAATTCCCAACAATTCCCGACAATTCCCAACAATTCCCAACAATTCCCAACAATTCCCAACAATTCCCAACAATTCCCGACAATTCCCAACGATTCCCAACAATTCCCATTCCTGACAATTCCCAACAATTCCTGAAAATTTCTGACTAATTCCTGACCATTCCCAACAATTCTCGATTATTCCCATTCCCAACAATTCCCGACAATTCCTGACAATTCCCGACGATTCCCATTCCTGACAGAGAATTCCCGACAATTCCCAACAATTCCTGAAAATTCCTGACTAATTCCTGACCATTCCCAACAATTCTTGATAATTCCCATTCCCAACAATTCCTGAAAATTCCCATTCCCGACAATTCCCGACAATTCCCATTCCCAACAATTCCCATTCCCGGATTTTCCCCACAATTCCCAACAATTCCAATTCCTGACAATTCCCAACAATTCCTGACAATTCCTGTTCCAGACAATTCCCGACAATTCCCAACAATTCCCGACCATTCCCGACAATTCCCATTCCCAACAATTCCCGACAATTCCTGACAATTCCCAACAATTCTCAACAATTCCTGACAATTCCCAACAATTTCTTCAACAATTCCCATTCCTGACAGAGAATTCCCGACAATTCCCAATGATTCCCGACAATTCCCAACAATTCCTGAAAATCCCTAATTCCTGACAATTCCCAACAATTCCCAACAATTCCCAACAATTCCCATTCCCGACAATTCCCAACAATTCCTGAAAATTCCCATTCCCAACAATTCCTGAAAATTCCCAACAATTCCCATTCCCGACAATTCCCAACAATTCCTGAAAATTCCTGACTAATTCCTGACCATTCCCAACAATTCTCGATAATTCCCATTCCCAACAATTCCTGACGATTCCTGACAATTCCCATTCCCAACAATTCCCAACAATTCCCGACAATTCCTGACAATTCCCGACAATTCCTGACAATTCCCGACAATTCCCAACAATTCCCGACAATTCCCGACAATTCCTGACAATTCTCAATAATTCCTGACAATTCCCATTCCCAACAATTCCCATTCCTGACAGAGAATTCCCGACAATTCCCAATGATTCCCGACAATTCCCAACAATTCCTGAAAATCCCTAATTCCCGACAATTCCCAACAATTCCCAACAATTCCCAACAATTCCCGACAATTCCCAACAATTCCCAACAATTCCCGACAATTCCCAACAATTCCCAACAATTCCCGACAATTCCCGACAATTCCCAACAATTCCCAACAATTCCCAACAATTCCCGACAATTCCCGACAATTCCCAACAATTCCTGAAAATTCCCATTCCCAACAATTCTCGATAATTCCCATTCCCAACAATTCCCAACAATTCCTGACAATTCCCAACAATTCCCAACAATTCCCAACAATTCCCGACAATTCCTGACAATTCCCATTCCCAACAATTCCCATTCCTGACAGAGAATTCCCGACAATTCCCGACGATTCCTGACGATTCCGACAATTCCCAACAATTCCTGTTCCCGACAATTCCCGAAAATTCCCGACAATTTCTGACAATTCCCGACAATTCCCAACAATTCCCAACAATTCCCATTCCCGAAAATTCCCAACAATTCCCGACAATTCCCGACAATTCCCATTCCTGACAGAGAATTCCCGACAATTCCCAATGATTCCCGACAATTCCCAACAATTCCCAACAATTCCCGTCGATTCCCGTCGATTGCCATTCCCGGATTTTTCCTTATCCCGGGATTCAGGGCCCTGGAGCCGGCCCTGGATTCCGAGCGCTCGGAGCTGCTGGACTCGGCCTTGGGAAGCGTCCTGGGGCTGGAATGGCCCAAAAACCGGGAACAGCCCGGAGAGCCGGTGGGAATCCACGGGAAAATCGGGAATTCTGGGCGGGAAATTGGGAATTCTGGGGAGAATCAGCAAAAAAATTGGGAATTCTGGGGGAAAAAATGGGAATTTTGGGGGAAAAAATGGGAATTCTGGGGGGAAAAAATGGGAATTCTGGGGGGAAAAATGGGAATTCTGGGGGAAAACTGGGAATTCTGGGGGGAAATTGGGTATTCTGGGGAGAATCAGCAAAAAAATGGGAATTCTGGGGGAAAAATTGGGAATTCTGGGAGGAAATTGGGAATTCTGCGGGAAAATTGGGAATTTTGGGGGAAAATTGGGAATTGTGGGGGGAAAATTGGGAATTCTGGGGGAAAATTGGGAATTCTGGGGAGAATCAGCAAAAAAATGGGAATTCTGGGGGAAAAATTGGGAATTCTGGGAGGAAATTGGGAATTCTGGGGGAAAAAATGGGAATTCTGGGGGGGAAAATGGGAATTCTGGGGGGAAAATTGGGAATTTTGGGGGAAAATTGGGAATTCTGGGGGAAATTGGCAGAAAAATTGGGAATTCTGAGGGAAAAATTGGGAATTCTGGGAGGGAAAATGGGAATTCTGGGAGGAAATTGGGAATTCTTGGAGGAAATTGGGAATTCTGGGGGAAAATTGGGAATTCTGGGAGGAAATTGGGAATTCTAGGAGAAAAAATGGGAATTCTGGGGGGAAAATGGGAATTCTGGGGGGAAATTGGGAATTCTGGGGAAAAATTGGGAATTCTGGCGGGAAAAATGGGAATTGTGGGGGGAAATCAGGAATTCTGGGGGGAAAAATGGGAATTTTGGGGGGAAACTGGGAATTGTGGGGGAAAATTGGGAATTCTGGGGGAAAATTGGGAATTCTGGGGGGAAAAATGGGAATTCTGGGGGGAAATTGGGAATTTTGGGGGGAAATTGGGAATTCTGGGGGGAAATTGGGAATTCTGGGTAAAAATTGGGAATTCTGGGGGGAAATTGGGAATTCTGGGGAAAAATTGGGAATTCTGGGGGAAAAAATGGGAATTCTGGGGGAAAAAAATGGGAATTCTGGGGGAAAAATGGGAATTCTGGGGGAAAATTGGAATTTTGGGGGGAAACTGGGAATTGTGGGGGAAAATTGGGAATTCTGGGGGGAAAATTGGGAATTCTGGGTAAAAATTGGGAATTCTGGGGGGAAATTGGGAATTCTGGGTAAAAATTGGGAATTCTGGGGGGAAATTGGGAATTCTGGGGAAAAATTGGGAATTCTGGGGGAAAAAATGGGAATTCTGGGGGAAAAAATGGGAATTCTGGGGGAAAAATGGGAATTCTGGGGGAAAATTGGGAATTTTGGGGGGAAACTGGGAATTGTGGGGGAAAATTGGGAATTCTGGGGGGAAAATTGGGAATTCTGGGGAGAATCAGCAAAAAAATGGGAATTGTGGGGGAAAAAATGGGAATTCGGGGGAAAATCGGGAATTCTGGGCGGGAAATTGGGAATTCTGGGGGGAAAACTGGGAATTCTGGGGGAAATCAGGAATTGTTGGGGAAAAAGTGGGAATTCTGGGAGAAAATCAGGAATTGTTAGGGAAAAATTGGGAATTCTGGGGGAAAAAATGGGAATTCTGGGGGGGAAAATGGGAATTTTGGGGGGAAATTGGGAATTCCAGGGGAAAATTGGGAATTCCAGGGGAAAATTGGGAATTCTGGATGAAATCGGCAGAAAAATTGGGAATTTTGGGGGGAAATCGGGAATTCTGGGGGGAAAATTGGGAATTCTGGGGGGAAATTGGGAATTGTGGGGGAAAATTGGGAATTCTGGGGGGAAAAATGGGAATTCTGGGGGAAAAAATTGGGAATTCTGGGGAAAAATGGGAATTCTGGGGGGAAATCAGGAATTTTGGGGGGAAATTGGGAATTTTGGGGGGAAAATGGGAAATTTGGGGGGAAATTGGGAATTCTGGGGGGAAAAAATGGGAATTCTGGGGGAAAATTGGGAATTGTGAGGGAAAAATTGGGAATTCCAGGGGAGAAATTGGGAATTCTGGGGAGATGGATGGAAAAATTGGGAATTTTACCCCCAAAAAATTGGGAATTTTAACTCAAAAATTGGGAATTGTGGAGGAAATTGGTGGAAAAATTGGAAATTCTGAGGGAAAATTTGGGAATTCTGGGAGGAAATTGGGAATTCTGGGGAAAAAATTGGGAATTCTGGGGGGAATCCATGGAAAAATCGGGAATTGTGAGGGGAAATCTGTGAAAAAATTGGGAATTCTGGGGGGAATCTGCTGAAAAATCGGGAATTCCAGGGGAGAAATTGGGAATTCTGGGGGAGATGGATGGAAAAATTGGGAATTTTAGCCCCAGAAAATTGGGAATTTTAACTCAAAAATCAGGAATTTCACCCAAAAAATCCAGAATTTTCCCCCAAAACTTCAGAATTTCCCCCCAAAATTCCGGGAAACTCCCGAATTCCCGGGTTTTTTTTTTGGGATTGGCCGGGATTCCGGGTTTTTTTTCTCAGGATTTGCTGCGGGAAGTGCTGGGATCCCTCTTGGAGCTGCTCCAGGAGCTCCTCCGGAGGCGCCTGAACCCCCACGGACTCCAGGAAATCTTTGCCGTGAGTTTCCCGGGAATTCCGGGAATTTTGGGAATTTTTGGGGGAATTTTTGGGGAATTTTTTTTTATTTTTGAGGGATTTTTTTGGAATTTTTTGGGAATTTGTGGGGATTTTTTTCTAATTTTTGGGGAATTTTTTTTTTATTTTTTGGGGAATTTTTGGGGATTTTTTAGGATTTTTGAGGGAATTTTTGGGGATTTTTTGGGAATTTTTTGGGAATTTTTTTTTATTTATTTTAGGGGGATTTGGGGGGGATTTTTGGGGGATTTTTTGGGGAATTTTTTGGGATTTTTTGGGGAATTTTTGGGAAATTTGGGGGGATTTTTTGGAATTTTTGGGGAATTTTTTTGGATTTTTCGGGGGATTTTTTGGGGAATTTTTGGGGAATTTTTTGGGATTTTTTTGGAATTTTTTTGGGATTTGGGGAATTTTTGGGGGATTTTTCGGGGAATTTTGGGGGAATTTTGGGGGAATTTTTTGGGATTTTTTGAGATTTTTTTTGGGATTTGGAGAATTTTTTGGGGGGTTTTTTGGGGTGTTTTTGGGGAATTTCTTGGGATTTTTTTTGAATTTTTTTGGGATTTGGGGAATTTTTTGGGGAATTTTTTGGGATTTTTTTGGAAATTTTGGGGGAATTTTATTTTATTTTGGGGGGGATTTTTGGGGAATTTTGGGGGAATTTTTTTTTATTTTTTTGGGGGGGATTTTTTGGGATTTTTTTGGGAATTTTTTGGGATTTTTGGGGGGGATTATTTGGGATTTTTTGGGATTGTTTTTGATTTTTGGGGGAATTTTTTGGGATTTTTTTGGAATTTTTTTGGGATTTGGGGGGAATTTTTGGGGATTTTTTTGGATTTTGAAGGGGATTTTTTGGAATTTTTTTGGAAATTTTTTGGGAATTTTTGGGGGATTTTTTTTTTATTTTGGGGGATTTTTGGGGAATTTTTTGGGAATTTTGGGGGATTTTTTGGGGATTGTTTTTGATTTTTTGGGGAATTTTTTGGGATTTTTTTTTTATTTTTTGGGGGATTTGGGGGGAATTTTTTGAGAATTTTTGGGGAATTTTTTTGGATTTTGAAGGGAATTTTTTGGGATTTTTTTTGAAATTTTTTGGGAATTTTTGGGGGATTTTTTTTTTATTTTGGGGGATTTTTGGGGAATTTTTTGGGGAATCTTTTGGGATTTTTTTGGAATTTTTGGGGGATTTTTTTTGGAATTTTTTTGGGAATTTTTTGGGATATTTTTGGAAATTTTTGGCGATTTGGGGGGAATTTTTTGGGAATTTGGGGGTCCAGCTGGGACGTAATTCTGGGGATTTAGGAGTTCTGGGAATTCTGGGAATGGCGATGGAAAATCTGGGAATGGGATGGGAATTCTGGGAAGGGAAGGGGAATAGAACGGGAATTCTGGGAATAAGAAAGGGACGGAATTCTGGGAATTCTGGGAGTGGGAATTCCGGGAATTTTTCACCGCCCAATCCCAACCTTTTCCCCTGTGCAATTCCTAGTTTCCCCACACAATTCCCAGATTTTCCCTTCAGAATTCCCAGATTTTCCCCTCAGAATTCCCAAATTTTCCCCTCAGAATTCCCAGATTTTCCCCTCAGAATTCCCAGATTTTCCCCTCAGAATTCCCAGATTTTTCCCTCAGAATTCCCAGACTTTCCCTGCCCAATTCCCAGATTTTCCTCTCAGAATTCCCAGATTTTCCCCTTCAGAATTCCCAGTTTTTCCTCTCATAATTCCCAGATTTTCTGCTCCGAACTCCCAGATTTTCCCTTCAGAATTCCCAAATTTTCCCCTCAGAATTCCCAGATTTTCCCCTCAGAATTCCCAGATTTTCCCCTCAGAATTCCCAGATTTTCCGCTCTCAATTCCCACATTTTCCCCTCAGAATTCCCAGATTTTTCCCTCAGAATTTTCCCTGCCGAATTCTCAGATTTTCCCTTCAGAATTCCCAGATTTTCCCC
>CM063609.1:154752142-154836276 GCA_032357785.1 Periparus ater | reverse complement strand
CTGAGAAGATTTGAGGAAAAAATTGGGGAATTCTGGGAAAATTTAAGGGAAAAATTTGGGGAAAAAATTGGAATTCTGGGGGGAAAACTTGGGGAATTTTTGGGGAAATTATTTGGGGCAAAAATTGGGGAAATCTGGGAAATTTTGAGGAAAAAATAAGGAAATTTGGGGGAGAAAATTGGGGAATTCTGGGAAAAATGGGGAATTCTGGGAAAAAATCAGGGAATTCTGGAGGGAAATGGAGGATTCTGAGAGAAAATGGGGGATTCTGGGCAAAAAATGGGGGATTTTGAGAAAATTTGAGGAAAAAATTGGGGAATTCTGAGAAAATTTGAGGAAAAAATTGGGGAATTCTGGGAAAATTTTAGGAAAAAAATTTGGGAATTCTTGGGGGAAATTTGGGGGAAAAATTGGGGAATTTTTGGGGAAATTATTTGGGGTAAAAATTGGGTAATTCTGGGAAAATTTGAGGAAAAAATAAGGAAATTTGGGGGAGAAAATTAGGGAATTCTGGGGGGGGGGGGAGGGGAATGGGGAATTCTGGGAAAAAATTAGGGATTCTGGGAAAAAATGGAGGATTCTGGGAGAAAATGGGGGGATTCTGGGGAAAAATGGGGAATTTTGAGAAAATTTGAGGAAAAAATTGGGGAATTTTGGGAAAATATGAGGAAAAAATTGGGGAATTCTGCGAAAATTTAAGGAAAAAAATTTGGGAATTTTTGGGGGAATTTGGGGAAAAAATTGGGGAATTTTTGGGGAAATTATTTGGGGTAAAAATTGGGTAATTCTGGGAAAATTTGAGGAAAAAATAAGGAAATTTGGGGGAGGAAAATTAGGGAATTCTGGGGAAGATGGGGATTCTGGGAAAAAATGGGGGATTCTGGGGAAAAAGTTGGGGAATTTTGAGAAAATTTGAGGAAAAAATTGAGGAATTTTGGAAAAATTTGAGGAAAAAATAGGGAATTCTAGGAAAAACGGGGTATTCTGGGGAAATTTGAGGAAAAAAATTGGGGAATTTTGGGGAAATTTAAGGGGGAAATTGAGAAATTTTAGGAAAATTTGAGGAAAAAATTGGGGAATTCTGGGGAAAAAATTGGGGAATTTTAGGGAAAAAATTGGGGGATTCTGGGAAAAAATGGGGGATTCTGGGGAAATCTAAGGAAAAAATCATAAAAAAAGGAAATTTGGGGGAAAAGTTTGGGCAGTTTGGGGAAAAATTGGGGAATTTTGGGGAAATTTAAGGAGAAAATTAGGGAATACTGAGGAAATTTGAGGAAAAAATTGGGGAATTTTGGGGGAGAAAATTGGGGGATTCTGAGGAAAATATGGGGGATTTTGGGGAAATCTGAGGAAAAATTGGGGAATTCTGTGGAAATCTAAGGAAAAAATTGGGGAAATTTGGGGGAAAAATTGGGGAATTTTGGGGAAATTTAAGGGGAAAGTCAGGGAATTCTGAGAAAATTTAAGGGGGAAAAATTGGGAATTTTAGGGAAAAAATTGGGGAATTCTGGGAAAATTTAAGGAAGAAATTGGGGAACTGGCAAAATTTGGGGGTTCTAGGAAACACTTGGGGGAAAAAATTGGAGAATAAGTGTGAAAAGTTAGGAAAAATGAGGGGATTTCAAGGAAATTTGGGGAGAACCTGGTAGAAAAAAAATGGGGAATTCAGGAAAAAAATTGTAAAATTCTGGGAAAAAATTGGGTTTTGGGAGAATTTTGAGGGATTTGGTCCAAATTTTGGGGGAGAAATTCCCAAAATGTTGATTTTTTTCCATTAATTTCCTCTTTTTTCCCCCCCCCAGGGTCAGGATCTTCTGGAATTACGCCGCCACATCCATGAGAATTCCGTGGATTTTTTGGCTGTCAAGATCTTGATCCAAAGGGTTTTTTGCTCCTTGTAAATGCCTGGAAATCCATGGAAAAAAACAGGAAAACTCCAAGGTTTGAATCCCATTAAACACAACAAAAAAAATGGGAATTTCACATGAAGGAAGTGTTGGAATTTTGAAGATTTTTTTTCCCCACAGGAAACCCCGGAATTCCCAAAAAATCCCCGGATCTGCCGCGGCCACGAGCGCTGCATCCCCATCCAGGAATTGGTGGAAACCTTGGATCTTCGGGAAGAGGGTGAAAAATTTGGAATCAACTCCTAAAATTCCAGTCCCAGATCCCCAAAATCCAATTTTTTCCTAATTTTTTCCTGCCTGGCTCCCAAATTTCCTTGAAATTCCTCAATTTTCTACAATTTCTTCCCAAATTTTTCCCCTAGTTTCCCAAAATTACCCAAATTTTTCTCATTTTTTCTGGGAATTTCCCAAATACTCAAAATTTTCTTGAGGATTTTCCAGTTTCTCCCCCAATTTCCCCAATTTTTTCCAATTTTATTCCTCAAAATCCCCCAAATGTAATTTCAATCTCCCCATTTTTCCCAAATTTTCCCAGAATTCCTCAATTTTTTCCCCAAATCCCGTAATTTTTTCCATTTTTTTCCCCAAATTTTCCCCAATTTCCCCAAATTCTTTTGCCAAATTCCTCAACTTTTCCAGAATTCCCCATTTTTCCCAAAAATCTCCCAAAATTCTCCCCAATTGTCCCAAATTCTTTTCCCAAATTCCCCAATTTTTCCCAGCATTTCCCATTTTCCCCCAAATTCCCCCAATATTTTCCCAAATCCCTTCATTTTCCCCCAATTTTTCCCCAATTTTCCCCCAATTCTCCCAAATTCTTTCCCAAATTCCCCAATTTTTCCAGAATTCTCTTTTATTCCCCAAATTCCTTCAATTTTTTTCCCAAATCCCTTCATTTTTTCCAATTTTCCCCCATTTTTTCCATTTTTTTCCCAATTTCCCCCCAAACCTCCCCAATTTTTCCCCAAATTCTCTTCCCAAATCCCCCCATTTTTCCCAATTTTCCCCCAGAATTCCCACTTTTCCCGCAGGGATCGAGACCCTCCTGTGCCTCCTGGAGCTCCATCCCAAGAAATTCCTGGAGCTTTTCCCCTCGATCCGTTCCCGCTGCCGGATCCGATTTCCCGGGAATTCCGCGGCGGCGCTCCGGGAAGCGGCGCGGGGGTGAGAATTCCCGGAATTCCCGGAATTCCCGGGGTTTTGGGGCAGGAAACGGGGAAAAATTGGGGGATTCTGTGAAATTTTGGGAGAATTTGGAGGGATTTGGGGGAAAATCTGGTGGGAATTAGGGGGAAATGGGGAAATTTGGGGGGAAATGGGAAAAATCGGGGGAAAATTTGGGTAAAAATTGGAGGAATCTGGGAAAAATCAGAAAAATTGAGAAATTCTGGGAAAAGTTGGAGTAAAAATTGGGGAAGTCCTGGAAAAATTTGGAGTTAAAATTGGGGAATTCTGGGAAAATTGAGGAATTCTGGAAGACTTTGGGATCAAAATTGGGGGAGTTCTGAGGAAAATTGGGGAATTCTGGGAAAATTTAGGTTGAAATTGAGGAATTCTGGGAAAAGTTGGAGTAAAAATTGGGGAATTCGGGAAAATTTGGGGAAAATCAGGGGGAGGGAAAACTGGAATTCTGGAAAAATTTGGGGTTAAAATTGAGGAATTCTGGGAAAAATTGGGAAACTTGAGGAATTTGGGGTTAAAATTGGGGAATTCTGGGAAATTTGGGGAAAAAATTGGGGAATTCAGGAAATTTGGGGGAAATTGGGAAAATTTGGGGTAAAAATTTAGGAATTCTGGGAAAATATGGGAAAACTTGAGGAATTTAGGGTAAAAACTGGGGAATTCAGGGAAATTTGCATCAAAATTGGGGAATCCTGGGGAAAACTGGTGTAAAAATTGTGGAATTTGGGGTAAAAATTGAGGAATTCTGAGAAATTTTGGATCTGAACTGAGTAATTCTGGGAAAATTCAGGATCAAAATTGAGGAATTTAAGGGAATTTTGGGTAAAATTGGGGAATTCCGGGAGAATTTGGGGTAAAAAATGAGGAATTCTGGGAGAATTTGGGGTTAAAATTGGGGAATTTGGGAAAATTTGGGGGGGAAATTGGGGAATTCTGGGAAAGCTTGGGGAAAAAAACAGGAACTTTGGGAAAATTTTATGGTGAAAATTGAGGAATTCTGGGAAAATTTGGGAAAACTTGAGGAATGTGGGGTAAAAATTGGGGAATTCAGGAAAATTTGTGTCAGAATTTGGGAATTCTGGAAGAATTTGGAGTAAAAAATGGGGAATTTGGGTTAAAAATTGAGGAATTCTGGGAAAATTTGGGAATTCTGGGGAAAGTGGGGGTAAAATTTGGGGAATTCTGGGAAAAATTGGGGAAAATTTTGGGGATTTGGAAAAAAAAATGGGAAATCCACGGGGAAAATTGGGAATTGTGGAAAACTGGGGAAGTCTGGAAGATTGTGGGGGAAAAAAATGGGAATTTTGGCAAACTTGGGGAAGGAATTGTGGGAAAAAATGGGGAATTCAGGAGAAATTTGGGGGGGAAAATGGGAAAATCTTGGAGATTTTGATGGAATTTTGGGATTTTCCCGATGCAGGTGCCCCCCTTTGAGATTTCTCCTGGCTCGGGATCCCTCTGGAAGTTTGGGAATTTCGGGATGCCTGGAATTCGACGCCGTGGCCCTGAGCGATTCCATGGGCTGGGAATTCCGGAGGCTCCGCCAGAGCCTCAGGAGGATCCCCTGGAATTCCGGAAAGGTGAGGCCGGGAAATCTGGGAATTCTGTGGGGAAAATTCCAGGAATTCTGTGGGAAAAGTTCTGGGAATCCAACAGGAAAAATTTGTGGGAATTCAGGGAGGATCTGACGGGAATTTTGTGGGGAATTTGGGTGGAAAAATAATGGAATTCTGTGGGAATCCAGTGGGGTAAAATTCTGGGAATTCTGTGGGAAAATTCCAGGAATTCTGTGGGAAAAGTTCTGAGAATCCAACAGGAAAAATTTGTGGGAATTCTGGGAAGATCTGGCAGGAATTTTGTGGGAATTTGGGTGGAAAAAGAATGGAATTCTGTGGGAATCCAGTGGGGAAAAAATCTGGGAATTCTGTGGGAATCCAGTGGGGTAAAATTCTGGGAATTCTTTGGGGAAAATTCCAGGAATTCTGTGGGAAAAATTCCGGGAATTCTGGGAATCCAACAGGAAAAATTTGTGGGAATTCAGGGAGGATCTGACGGGAATTTTGTGGGAATTTGGGTGGAAAAAGAATGGAATTCTGTGGGAATCCAGTGGGGTAAAATTCTGGGAATTCTTTGGGGAAAATTCCAGGATTTCTGTGGGAAAAGTTCTGGGAATTTTGGGAATCCAGCAGGAAAAATTTATGGGAAAATTGGGAGGATCTGGCAGGAATTTTGTGGGAATTTGACTGGAAAAAGAATGGAATTCTGTGGGAATCCAGTGGGGAAAAAATGGGAATTCAGTGGGAATACAGTGGGATAAAATTCTGGGAATTCTGTAGGATAAATTCCAGGAATTCTGTGGGAAAAGTTCTGGGAATTCTGGGAATCCAGCAGGAAAAATTTGTGGGAATTCTGTGAGGATCTGGTGGGAATTTTGTGGGAATTTGGGTGGAAAAAGAATGGAATTCTGTGGAAATCCAGTGGGGAAAAATTCTGGGAATTCTTTGGGGAAAATTCCAGGATTTCTGTGGGAAAAGTTCTGGGAATTCTGGGAATCCAGCAGGAAAAATTTATGGGAATATTGGGAGGATCTGGCAGGAATTTTGTGGGAATTTGACTGGAAAAAGAATGGAATTCTGTGGGAATCCAGTGGGGAAAAATTCTGGGAATTCTGTGGGAATCCAGTGGGGAAAAATTCTGGGAATTCTTTGGGGAAAATTCCAGGATTTTTGTGGGAAAAGTTCTGGGAATTCTGGGAATCCAGCAGGAAAAATTTATGGGAATATTGGGAGGATCTGGCAGGAATTTTGTGGGAATTTGACTGGAAAAAGAATGGAATTCTGTGGGAATCCAGTGGGGAAAAATTCTGGGAATTCTGTGGGAATCCAGTGGGGAAAAATTCTGGGAATTCTTTGGGGAAAATTCCAGGATTTCTGTGGGAAAAGTTCTGGGAATTCTGGGAATCCAGCAGGAAAAATTTATGGGAATATTGGGAGGATCTGGCAGGAATTTTGTGGGAATTTGACTGGAAAAAGAATGGAATTCTGTGGGAATCCAGTGGGGAAAAATTCTGGGAATTCTGTGGGAATCCAGTGGGGAAAAATTCTGGGAATTCTTTGGGGAAAATTCCAGGATTTTTGTGGGAAAAGTTCTGGGAATTCTGGGAATCCAGCAGGAAAAATTTATGGGAATATTGGGAGGATCTGGCAGGAATTTTGTGGGAATTTGACTGGAAAAAGAATGGAATTCTGTGGGAATCCAGTGGGGAAAAATTCTGGGAATTCTGTGGGAATCCAGTGGGGAAAAATTCTGGGAATTCTTTGGGGAAAATTCCAGGATTTTTGTGGGAAAAGTTCTGGGAATTCTGGGAATCCAGCAGGAAAAATTTATGGGAATATTGGGAGGATCTGGCAGGAATTTTGTGGGAATTTGACTGGAAAAAGAATGGAATTCTGTGGGAATCCAGTGGGGAAAAATTCTGGGAATTCTGTGGGAATCCAGTGGGGAAAAATTCTGGGAATTCTTTGGGGAAAATTCCAGGATTTTTGTGGGAAAAGTTCTGGGAATTCTGGGAATCCAGCGTGAAAAAAATTGTGGGAATTCTGGAGGGGATCTGGTGGGAATTTTGTGGGAATTTGGGTGGAAAAAGAATGGAATTCTGTGGGAATCCAGCAGGGGAAAAAATGGGAACTCTGTGGGAATCCAGTGGGGAAAAATTCTGGGAATCCAGTGGGAAAAATTCCAGGAATTCTGTGGGAAAAGTTCTGGGAATCCAGCGGGAAAAATTTGCAGGAATTCTGGGGGGGATCTGGCGGGAGTTTTGTGGGAATTTTGCTGGAAAAATAATGGAATTTTGTGGGAATCCAATGGGGAAAAATTCTGGGAATTCTGTGGGAATCCAGTGGGGAAAAAAATGGGAATTCTGTGGGAAAAATTCCAGATATTCTGTGGGAAAAATTCCAGGAATTCTGGGAATCCAACAGGAAAAATTTGTGGGAATTCTGGGGGGGATCTGGCGGGAATTTTGTGGGAATTTGACTGGAAAAATAATGGAATTCTGTGGGAATCCAGTGGGGAAAAAATGGGAACTCTGTGGGAATTCAGTGGGGTAAAATTCTGGGAATCCAGTGGGGTAAAATTCTGGGAATTCTTTGGGAAAAATTCCAGGAATTCTGTGGGAAAAATTCCAGGAATTCTGGGAATCCAACAGGAAAAATTTGTGGGAATTCTGGGAGGATCTGGTGGGAATTTTGTGGGAATTTGGCTGGAAAAATAATGGAATTCTGTGGGAATCCAGTGGGGAAAAATTCTGGGAATTCTGTGGGAATCCAGTGGGGTAAAATTCTGGGAATCCAGTGGGGTAAAATTCCAGGAATTCTGTGGGAGAAGTTCTGGGAATTCTAGGAATCCAGCAGGAAAAATTTGTGGGAATTCTGGGGGGGATCTGGCGGGAATTTTGTGGGAATTTGACTGGAAAAAGAATGGAATTCTGTGGGAATCCAGTGGGGAAAAAATGGGAATTCTGTGGGAATCCAGTGGGGAAAAATTCTGGGAATTCTGTGGGAAAAATTCCAGGAATTCTGTGGGGAAAATTCCAGGAATTCTGGGAATCCAACAGGAAAAATTTGTGGGAATTCTGGGAGGATCCGGCGGGAATTTTGTGGGAATTTGGGTGGAAAAAGAATGGAATTCTGTGGGAATCCAGTGGGGAAAAATTCTGGGAATTCTGTGGGAATACAGTGGGGTAAAATTCTGGGAATTCTGTGGGAAAAATTCCAGGATTTCTGTGGGAAAAGTTCTGGGAATTCTGGGAATCCAGCGGGAAAAATTTGTGGGAATTCTGGGGGAAGCTGGCGGGAATTTTGTGGGAATTTTTCCCCCAACTTTTCCCAGAATTCCCCAATTTTCCTCAAATTTTCCAGAATTTCCCTATTTTTACTCCAACTTTTCCCAGAATTCCCTGATTTTTACTCCAAATTTTCCCAGAATTCCTGTTTTTCCCTGATTTTTCCCATATTTCCCCAATTTTCCCCAGAACTCCCCAATTTTGATCCCAAAGTTTCCCAGAATTCCTCAATTTTTACCACAAATTCTCCCAGAATTCCCAAATTTTTACCCCAAATTCCTCAAGTTTTCCCAAATTTTCCCAGAATTCTGTGGGAATCCAGTGGGGGAAAAAATGGGAATTCTGTTGGAAAAATCCCAGGAATTCTGTGGGAATTCAGTGGGAAAAGTTCTAGAAATTCCATGGGAATTCAGGGGAAAGGAATTTCTGGAATTCCTTGCAAATCCAACCAGAAAAATTCTGGGATTTTTGTGGGGAAAAATCTGGGAATTCTGTGGGAATTCTGGAGAAATCCAATGGGAAATGTCCTGGGAATTCAGGGGAAATCCAGCAGGAAAAATTCTGGGAATTCCATGGGAATCCAGCAGGAATTCTGGGGGAATTCTCTGGGGAAGGCCCCGAGAATTCCAGGAATTCAGTGGGAAAAATTCCCCGGGAATTCCAACAAATCCAACTCCAAATCCCAGCAGGAAAAAACTCCGGGATCCAGGTGGAATTCCAGGAATTCTCCTTCTTCTTCCGAGCCTACGGAGACCTGGATTCCCGGGAATTGGATTCCGTCTGTGAATTCCTGCATTCCCGAGTGCTCTCCCGGGAAAAGTCGGAGCTGCGGCGGCTCCAGCGCTGCTTCCGGGCCTTCCAGAGGTGAGGAATTCCCAAAATTCCATGGAAAATCCACCCGAAAATTCCATGGAAAATCCACCCCAAAATTCCATGAAAATCTCCCCAAAATTCCATGAAAATCTCCCCAAAATTCCATGGAAAATGTCCCCAAATCCCTTGGAAAATCCCCCCAAAATTCCATGGCACTCTCCTCAAAATTCCTTGGAAAAGGGACAAAAAATTCCTAGAAAATCCTAAAAAAATATTACTGGGAAATTCCTAAAATTCTTTGGAAAAAATATTGGGGAATTCCATGGAAAATCCCCCAAAATTCCATGGAAAATCCCCCCAAAATTCCATGAAAATCTCCCCAAAATTTCTTTGAAAAATCCTCAAAATTCCTTGGAAAAGCCCCAAAAATTTCCCAGAAAATCCTAAAAAAATTTATTGGGAAATCTCTAAAATTCTTTGGAAAATTCCATGGAAAAATCCTCAAAATTCCTTGGAAAAGCCACAAAAATTTCCCAGAAAATCCTAAAAAAATATTACTGGGAAATTCCTGAAATTCTTTGGAAAAAATCTTGGAAAATTCCATGGAAAATTCCCACAAAATTCCATGAAAATCGAATTTTGGAGATTTCCTGAGGAATTTGGGGGTTTTTCCAAGGAATTTTGGGGATTTTCCACGGAATTTTGGGATTTCCCAATGGATTTTTGGGTTTTCTCCAAGGAATTTTGGGTTTTCTTAAGAAATTTTGGGGTTTTCCAAGGAATTTGGGGATTTTTCCAAGGAATTTTGGGTTTTCCTGATGGATTTTTGGGGTTTTTCCAAGGAATTTGGGGTTTTCTGAGGAATTTTGGGGACTTTCCAAGAAATTTTGGGATTACTTAAGGAATTTTGGGGCTTTTCCAAGAAATTTTGGGATTTCTTAAAGAATTCTGGGGATTTTCCAAGGAATTTTGGGGATTTCCTGAGGAATCTGGGGGCTTTTCCAAGGAATTTTGGGATTTCTTAAGGAATTTTAGAGATTTCCCAAAGGAATTTTGAGGATTTTCCAAGGAATTTGGGGATTTTTCCAAGGAATTTGGGGATTTCCCGATGGATTTTTGGGGATTTCTTAAGGAATTTTGGGGATTTTCCAAGGAATTTTGGGATTTCCTGAAGGAATTTTGAGGATTTTCCAAGGAATTTTGGCTTCTCCCGATGGATTTTTGGGGTTTTCTGAGGAATTTTGGGGATTTTCCAAGGCAAATTCCTTGGGAAAACCCCCAAATTCCTTGGAAAATCCCAGAATTCCTTGGAAAATCCCCAAAATTCCTTGGAAAAATCCCCAAAATTCCTTAAGAAACCCCCAAATTCCTGGGAAATTCCCGAATTCCAGCGTGGCGATCCCGAGCTGCGTTCCCGAGCCTCCGGAAGAGGCGGAGCTGGAGCAGAATTCCCGACTCCGGGAGCTGATCCGGGAATATTTCCAGAGGGATCCGACGGAATCCGAGGAGGAGGAAGAGGAGGAAAAAAATCCGGGAATTCCTGCGGTGAGTGGGAATTCCGGGAAAAATCTGGGAATTTGGGGAAAATTTGGGAAAAATTTGGGGATCTGGGGGAAAATTTGGGAAAAATTTGGGGATCTGGGGGAAAATTTGGGAAAAATTTGGGGATCTGGGGGAAAATTTGGGAGGAAAATTTGGGAATTCTGGGAAAATTTGGGGAAATTTTGGGGGTTTAAGGGGAAAAAATTGGGATTTTGGGAAAAATGGGGGATTTTGGGGAAAAATCTGAAAATTTGGGGGGAAAATGGGAAATTTTAGGAAAATCTGGGGGGAAAATGGGGAATTTTGGGAAAATTTTGGGATTTCAAGGAGAAAATATTGGGATTTGGGGGAAAAATTTGGAAAAATGGATTTGGGGAAAATTGGGGAATTTTAGAAAATCTGGGAAAAAATGGAAAATTTGGGGAAAATTCGGGGGATTGGAAGGAAATTCGGGGAAAAATCTGAAAATTTGGGGGGAAGATGGGAAATTTTAGGAAAATCTGGGGAAAATTGGGGAATTTTGGAAAAATTTGGGGAAGTTTAGGGGGAGAAAAACAAAATTTGGGGAAAAATTGGAAAATTGGGGATTTGGGGGAAAAATCTGAAAATTTGGGGGGGAAAATTGGGGAATTTTAGGGAAATCTGGGAAAAAAAATTGGAAATTTTGGAGGGAAAAGGGGGGATTGGAAGGAAATTTGGGGAAAATTGGGGGAAAATCAGGGAATTCTGGGAAAATTTGGGAAAATTTTGGAGGTTTAAGGGGAAAAAATTGGGATTTTGGGGAAAAATGGGAAAATCTGGGAAAAATGGGGGATTTGAGGGAAAAATCTGAAAATTTGGGGGAAAATAAGGGAATTTTAGGAAAACTGAGGGAATTTTGAGGAAATTTGGGAGGTTTAGGGGAAAAAATGAGGAATTCTGGAGAAATCTGGGAAAAATGGGGGATTTGAGAGAAAAAAATGAGGAATTTCAGGGAAATTTGGGGATTTGTGGATGAGAATTCCCGATTTTCCTTTGGCTGAAGGATCAGGAAGAAGAAATCCGAGCCGAGATCCGGAAATTCCTCGCGGCGTATCCGGAGGAGGAATTTTCGGGAAGAGCCGTGGCCAGGATTTTCCATGGAATCGGTGAGGGATCATTCCCAGAAATCCAGTCCCAGATTCCCAAAATCCCAAATTTCCCAATCCCAGATTCCCAAAAATCCAATTCCAAATTGCCAAATTCCCAAAAATCCAAGATTCCCAAATTCCCAATCCCAGATTCCCAAAAAAAATCACAAATCCAAAAAAATCCCATCCTGAAGTCTCAAAAAATTCCCAAAAAAAGTACCCAAAAAAATTCCCAAAAATCCAATCCCAGATTCCCAAATTCCCAAAAATCCAGTCCCAGATTCCCAAATTCCCAAATTTCCCAATCCCAGATTCCCAACCTCATTCCCAAATTCCCAAAATCCAAATTTTTCCCCAATTTTTTCCCCATTTTCTGCCAAATTTCCTTAAAATTCCCAAATTTTTCCAGAATTCCCCAATTTTCCCACAATTCCCTGAAATTTCCTAAATCCAAATCCCAGAATTCCCAAAAATCCAACCTCAGAGTTCCCAAAATCCCCAAAATCCAATCCCAGATTCCCAAATTCCCAATCCCAGAATTCCAGTCCAGGATTCCCAAAAATTCCCCCAAATTTTTCCCAAATTCCCAAATTCCACGTGGAATTTTAGGATTTTATCAGGATTTTTTGGGAATTTGGGGAGTTTTGGGGTTTCTTGGGGATTTGGGGGATTTTTTGGTAATTATGGGAATCTGGGATTGGATTTTTTTGGAAATTTGGGGGTTTTGGGGATTTTTTTGGGATTTGGGGGATTGGATTTTTTTGGAATTTGGGGGATTTTTGGGATTTTCTGGGAATTTGGGGATTTTTGGGATTTTTTTTTTTTTTTTTGAATATGGGGATTTTTTGATTTTGGGGAATTTGGGGATTTTGAGATTTAATTTTTTTGGAATTTCAGGATTTTTGGATTTTTTGGGAGTTTGGGGGTCGGATTGGATTTTTTGGGAATTTGGGGATTTTTGGGGGGAATTTGGGGATTTTTGTGATTGTATTTTTTGGGAATTTGGGGATTTTGGGGGGATTTTTGGGAATTCTGGGATTGGATTTCTTTGGGGATTTGGGGATTTTTTTGGAATTTGGGGGGATCAAATTTTTTGGGGGATTTGGGGATTTTTTGGGGATTTTTGGGAATGGTTTCTTTTGGGAATTTGGGGATTTTTTTATTTTTTGGGAATTTGGGGGAACTGGGATTGGATTTTTTTGGGAATTTGGGGATTTTTGGGATTGGATTTTATGGGGATTTGGGGATTTTTGGGGATTTGGGGATTTTTGGGATTGGGAATTTTTGGGGATTTTTGGGATCGAATTTTTTGGGGAATTTGGGGATTTTTGGGATTGGATTTTTTTGGAATTTTGGGGGGATTGTGGTTTTTGGAATTTGGGGATTTTTGGATTTTGGGGGGAATTTGGGGATTTTTGGGGGATTTTTGGGATTGGAGTTTTTGGGGATTTGGGGATTTTTTGGGAATTTGGGGATTTTTGGGATCGAATTTTTTGGGGAATTCGGGGATTTTTTGGGGATTTTTGGGATTGGAATTTTGGGGGGATTGTGGTTTTTGGAATTTGGGGATTTTTGGATTTTGGGGGGAATTTGGGAATTTTGGGATTTTGGGGGATTTTTGGGATTGGAGTTTTTGGGGATTTTGGGATTTTTTTGGGAATTTGGGGATTTTTGGGATCGAATTTTTTGGGGAATTTGGGGATTTTTGGGATTGGATTTTCTGGGGAATTTGGGGATTTTTGGGATTGGATTTTTCGGGAATTTGGGATCCCAATCCCGGATTTTTCCCCTCAGGCTCTCCCTGCTTCCCATCCCGGATTTTCGGGCGGGATCGGCGCTTCTGGAGGAGGCTCCTCCCGCTGGAATTCCGGAGCCTTTCCCGCTTGGCTTCCCAGGAAATCCTGGCCTCCAGGTGAGGGAAAAACCGGGAAAAACCTCTGGAAAACCTCGGGAAAACCTCTGGAAAACCTCAGGAATTTCGGCGATTTTATCGGGATTTTATCGGGATTTTATTGGGATTTTATTTCTGGAATTAATAAAGGAACGGGAAAAATTCCTGGGATTGGAGCTTGGAGTTGTTTTCCTTAAAAAAAAAATGGGGAAAACTGGAAAAAATGGAAAAAAGTCCTAAAAAAAATGGGGAAAAGTCCTAAAAAAAAATGGGGAAAAGTCCTAAAAAAAAAGAAGGAAAATTTAAAAAAAAAAAAAAAAAAGAAAAATCCTTTAAAAAAATGGGGAAAATCCTTAAAAAAATGGGAAAAATCTTTGAAAAATGGGAAAGATCTAAAAAAAACCAAAAAAATTGGGAAAAGTCCTAAAAAACCCAGGGAAAATCATAGGGAAAAAAAATGGGGAAAATCCTTAAAAAAAAAGGGAAAAATCCTGGAAAAAAAATGGGAAAAGTCCTGAAAAAATGAAAAAATCCTGAAAAAAAGGGAAAAATCATAAAAAAAGGGAAAAATCTAAAAAAAATGGGAAAGTCCTTAAAAAAATGGGAAAAATCCTTAAAAAAAATGGGAAAAATCTGAAAAAAAAGTGGGAGAAATCTTTGAAAAATGGGGAAAATCTAAAAAAAAAAAATTATTAAAAAATGGGGGAAATTCAAAAAACATGGGGAAAATCCTGAAAAGAAAAAGGGAAAAATCCTGAAAAAAAGTTGGGAAAAATGCTATAAAAAAATGTGAAAAATCCTGAAAAAAATTGGGAAAAATCATTAAAAAAATTGGGAAAATCCTTAAAAAAAAGGGAAAAATTCTTAAAAAGAGGGAAAAGTCCTAAAAAATCCAGGAAAAATCAAAAAAAAAAAAAAAAAAAGGGAAAATTCTTTTAAAAAATGGGGAAAATGCTGAAAAAAATGGGAAAATCCTGAAAAATAACCAGGAAAAATCCTAAAAAAACAAAAATGGGGAAAAAATCTAAAAAAAAAAAGGGGAAAAGTCCTAAAAAAACTGGGAGAAATTCTAAAAAGAAGTGGGAAAATCCTAAAAAATTGGGGAAAATATTGAAAAAAATGGGGAAAAATCCTGAAAAAATGGGAAAATTCCTAAAAAAATTCAGAAAATTCCTAAAAAAATGGGGAAAATCCTAAAAAAAACAGGAAAAATCCTTGGATTCTGATCCCTGAGTTCTCTTCCCAAAAAAATAACATGAAAAAATTTTAGATGCCAAACAAAAAAAAAACAAAAAAACTGGAAAAATCCTTGGATTCCAAGCCTGGAATTTTATTTTTTTCCCCTACAAAAAATCGGGAAAAATCCTAAAAAAAAATGGGAAAACAAATTTTACTTCCAAAAGAAAAAAAAAAAACACCTGGGAAAAATCCTTGGATTCCTTTGAGAATTTGGTCCTGGAAATTTGATTTATCCCTGGGAAAAAAGTGACTTATTTTTTTGGAAAGGAATTTTATTCCCAAAAATTTGGATTTGATCCCCAGAAAAGGGAATTTGGTCCCAGAAAAAATGTTTGGAGTTCCTGGAAAAGGGGACTTGATCCCTCAATTTTATCAAAAATCCCAAAATTCAAAATAAATTCCAAAATCCCATCCTAGATTCCCAAATTCCCAAACCATTAAAATCCAGTCCCAGATTCCCAAATGCCCAAAAAATCCAATCCCAGTCCCCAAATCCATGAGACTCAAAATAAAATCAGGAATTTTGCTGGAATTCCCAAATTCCAAATCCCAGATTCTCGACCTCGTTCCAAAGCTCCCAAAATCCAAATTTTCCTCCAATTTTTTCCCCATTTTCTGCCAAATTTCCTTAAAATTTCCCAAATTTTTCCAGAATTCCACCATTTTCCCCAAATTCCCTAAAATTTCCTAAATCCAAATCCCAGAATTCCCAAATATCCAATCCCAGATTCCCAAAAAATTGCAAATCAAAAAAATCCCATCCTGAATTCCCAAATATTCCCAAAAAAATTCCCAAATCCAACCCCAGATTCCCAAATCCCACAGGAGACTCAAAAAAAATCAGGAATTTTGCTGGAATTCCCAAAAATCCAATCCCAGATTCCCAAAAAAATCACAAATCAAAAAAAACCCATCCTGAATTCTTAAAAATTACCAAAAAAAATCCCAAATCCAATCCCAGCCCCCAAATCCCACACAAGACTCAAAAATGAAATCAGGAATTTTGTTGGAATTCCCAAAAATCCAACCCCAGATTCCCAAAAAAAATGCAAATCCAAAAAATTCCAGTCCTGAATTCCCAAAAACTCCCAAAAATATTCCCAAAAATCCAATCCTGGATTCCCAGATTCCCAAAAATCCAACCCCTGTTTCCCAAAAAATTGCAAATCCAAAAGAATCCAATCCGGAATTCCCAAAAATTCCTCAAAATATTCCCAAAAATCGAATCCCAGATTCCCAAATCCCACACAAGACTCAAAAAAAATCAAGAATTTTGCTGGAATTCCCCAAAATCCAATCCCAGATTCCCAAATTCCCAAAAAATCCAACCCCAGATTCCCAAAATTCCCAGATCCCCCAAGAAATTGTAAATCCAAAAAAAATCTGATTCTGAGTTCCCAAAAATTCCCCAAAAAAATTACCAAATCCAATCCCAGACCCCAAATCCCACACGAGCCTCAAAAAAAAATCAGGAATTTTTCTGGAATTCCCAAATATCCAATCCCAGATTCCCAAAAAAAATGCAAATCCAAAAAATTCCAGTCCTGAATTCCAAAAAATTCCCCAAAAATTCCCAAAAATCCAACCCCAGATTCCCAAGTCCCACAGGAGACTCAAAAAAAATCAGGAATTTTGCTGGAATTCCCAAATATCCAATCCCAGATTCCCCAATTCCCAAAAAATCCAACCCCAGATTCCCAAAATTCCCAGATCCCCCAAGAAATTGTAAATCCAAAAAAAATCTGATTCTGAATTCCCAAAAATTCCCCAAAAATTACCAAATCCAATCCCAGACCCCAAATCCCACAGGAGACTCAAAATAAAATCAGGAATTTTGTTGGAATTCCCAAAAATCCGATCCTGAATTCCCAAATTCCAAAAAAAATCCAACCCCAGATTCCCAAAAAAAATCGCAAATCCAAAAAAATCCCATCCTGAATTCCCAAATATTCCCCAAAAAAATTACCAAATCCAACCCCAGATTCCCAAATCCCACAGGAGACTCAAAAAAAATCTGGAATTTTGCTGGAATTCCCAAAAATCCAATCCCAGATTCCCAAAAAAATCACAAATCAAAAAAAAACCCATCCTGAATTCCCAAAAATTACCAAAAAAATTCCCAAATCCAATCCCAGCCCCCAAATCCCACAGGAGACTCAAAAATGAAATCAGGAATTTTGTTGGAATTCCCAAAAATCCGATCCCACATTCCCAAAAAATTGCAAATCCAAAAGAATCCAATCCTGAATTCCCAAATCTAATCCTGAATTCCCAAAAATTCCAAAAAAAATTCCCAAATTCAAAAAAAAATTCCCAAATCCCAATCCCAACCCCCAAATCCCACAGGAGACTCAAAATAAAATCAGGAATTTTGTCAGAATTCCCAAGTTTTTCCAGGTCCCGGGGAATCCCGGTGGGAATTTGGCTTCCGGAAGGTTCCGGCTCAGGAGAATTCCCGCAGGAATTGGGCGTGGAAGCGGCGCAGGAGCAGCAGCGCTCGCTCCAGAGCCACCGGCGGCAGCAGCAGCGACAGCCTGGGAACGGCCCCAGAAATAAATCCCAAAAATCCACAAATCCCAAGAATCCACAAATCCCAGAGTCAGCAAATCCCAAATCCCAAAAATCCCAAAATTTCAGAGTCAGCAAATCCCAAAAATCAAAAAAAAAAATCCTCAAATCCCAGATCCCCAAATCCCCAAATCCTCAAATCCCAAATCCTCAAATCCCAAATCTCAGAGTCACCAAATCCCCAAAATCCCCAAAATCCCAAAAATCCTCAAATCCCAAATCCCCAAATCCCAGAGTCACAAAATCCCAAATCCCAAAAATTCCAAATCCTCAAACCCCAAATCTCAGAGTCACCAAATCCCAAAAATCCCCAAATTCCAGAGTCATCAAATCCCCAAATCCCAAATCCCCAAATCCCAAATCCCCAAATCCCAAAAATCCCAAATCCTCAAATCCCAAATCTCAGTCACCAAATCCCAAAAATCCCAAATCCCAGAGTCACCAAATCCCCAAATCCTCAAATCTCCAAATCCTCAAATCTCCAAATCCCAGCATCACCAAATCCCCAAATCCCAAATCCCAGTCACCAAATCCCAAAAATCCCAAATTCCAGAGTCACCAAATCCCAAATCCTCAAATCCCAATTCCCAGCATCACCAAATCCCAAATCCTCAAGTACCCAAATCCCAAATCCTCAAATCCCAAATCCCAGTCACCAAATCCCAAAAATCCCAAGTCCCAGAGTCACCAAATCCCCAAATCCCAAAAATAAAAAAAATCCCAAAAATCCCCAAATCCCAAAAATCCCAAATTCGCAAATCCCAAATCCTCAAATCCCAAATCTCAGTCCCCAAATCCTCAAATCCCAAAAATCCCAAATCCTCAAATCCCAAAAATCCCAAATCCCAAAATCCCAAATCCTCAAATCCCAAATCCCCAAATCCCAAATCTCAGTCACCAAATCCCAAAAATCCTCAAATCCCAGAGCCACCAAATCCCCAAATCCCAGTCACTAAATCCCAAATCCCAAAAATCCCAATCACCAAATCCCAAAATCCGCAAATCCCAGAGTCAGCAAATTCCAAATCCCCAAATCCCAAATCTCAGAGTCACCAAATCCCCAAATCCCAAAAATCCCAAATTCGCAAATCCCAAATCCTCAAATCCCAAATCTCAGTCCCCAAATCCTCAAGTCCCAAAAATCCCAAATCCTCAAATCCCAAAAATCCCAAATCCTCAAATCCCAAATCCTCAAATCCCAAATCTCAGTCACCAAATCCCAAAAATTCTCAAATCCCAGAGCCACAAATCCCCAAATCCCAAAAATCCCAAATCCCAGGTCCTGAAATCCCAGTGTCCCAGCATTCCAAACTCTGAACTTCCCAAATTCCCAACATCCCAAAAATCCCCAAATCCAACATCTTGACATTCAACATCCCAAAATCTGAGACCGAACATCCCAAAATCCCAACATCCCCAAATCCCCAAATCCCAAAAATCCCCAAATCCCAGAGTCCCCAAATCCCAAATCCCCAAATCCCAGTCCCCAAATCCTCAAATCCCAGAGTCACCAAATCTCCAAATCCCCAAATCCCAAATCCCAGTGTCCTGAAATCCCAGTGTCCCAGCATTCCAAACTCTGAACTTCCCCAAATCCCAACATCCCCGAATCCCAACATCCCCAAAATCCCCAAATCCAACATCTTGACCTTCAACATCCCAAAATCTGAGACCAAACATCCCAAAATCTAAACTTCCCAAAATCCCAGCATCCCAAAATCCCAAATCCCCAAATCCTCAAATCTCCAAATCCTCAAATCCCAAATCCCCAAATCCCAAATCCCAGAGTCACCAAATCCCCAAATCCCAAATCTAAACCCCAGCATTCCGAAATCCCAGAGTCCCCAAATCCCCAAATCCCCAAATCCCAGTCTCCTGAAATCCCAGTGTCCCAGCATTCCAAACTCTGAACTTCCCAAAATCCCAACATCCCAAAAATCCCCAAATCCAACATCTTGACATTCAACATCCCAAAATCTGAGACCAAACACCCCAAAATCCCAACATCCCGAAATCCCCAAATCCCAAAAATCCCAAATCCCAGAGTCCCCAAATCCCCAAACTCCAGTCACCAAATCCCCAAATCCCCAAATCTCCAATCCTCAAATCCCCAAATCCCAGAGTCCCCAAATCCCAAATCCCCAAATCCCAGTCCCCAAATCCCCAAATCCCAGAGTCACCAAATCCCCAAATCCCCAAATCCCAAATCCCAGTGTCCTGAAATCCCAGTGTCCCAGCATTCCAAACTCCGAACTTTCCAAAATCCCAACATCCCCGAATCCCAACATCCCCAAAATCCCCAAATCCAACATCTTGACCTTCAACATCCCAAAATCTGAGACCAAACATCCCAAAATCTAAACTTCCCAAAATCCCAGCATCCCAAAATCCCAACATCCCAAAATCCCAGCATCCCAAAATCCCAGCGCTGAACATCCCAACACCCCAAAATCCCCAAATCCAACATCCCCAAACCCCAACACCCCAAAATTCCAACAATCCCAAAAACCAACACCAAAATCCCGACATCCCAACATTCAACATCCCAAAATCCAAGACCAAACACCCAAAATCCCAACATCCCCAAATCCCAAAAATCCCAAAAATCCCAAATCCCAGAGTCCCCAAATCCCCAAACTCCAGAGTCACCAAATCCCCAAATCCCAAATCCCCAAATCCTCAAATCTCCAAATCCCCCAAAATCCCAAATCTCCAATCCTCAAATCCCCAAATCCCAGAGTCCCCAAATCCCCAAATCCCAGTCACCAAATCCCCAAATCCCCAAATCCCAAATCCCAGTGTCCTGAAATCCCAGTGTCCCAGCATTCCAAACTCTGAACTTCCCAAAATCCCAACATCCCCAAAATCCCCAAATCCAACATCTTGACATTCAACATCCCAAAATCCGAGACCAAACATCCCAAAATCCCAACATCCCCAAATCCCCAAATCCCCAAATCCCCAAATCCCAAAATCCCAACATCCCAAAATCCAAGATCCACCCCCAGCTGTCCCAAATCCCCTCAATGTCCCCAATGTCCCCCCAGGTGTCCCCAGGGTGTCCCCAGTGTCCCCAGGGTGTCCCCTCGGTGTCCCCAATGTCCCCAGGGTGTCCCCAATGTCCCCGTACCCCACGTGGCCGCTGTCCCCGCTGATCCCGAAGCTGCTGCCCAGTTCCAGCTCCACTCCCGTGTCCCCAGTGTCCCCTCAGTGTCCCCAGGCTGTCCCAAATGTCCCCAGGGTGTACCCAGTGTCCCCTCAGTGTCCCCAGTGTCCCCATACCCCACGTGGCCGCTGTCCCCGCTGATCCCGAAGCCGCTCCCCGGTTCCAGCTCCACTCCCGTCGCCTCCCGCAGCTCCCGGCACAGAAACGCGTCCGGCTCGAGCCCCAACTCCTGCCCCAAAGGGACACGGGAGGTGTGACATGAGGGGACACCCTGGGGACATCCTGGGGACACCCTGGGGACAGCAGGGAACACCCTGGGGACACCCTGGGGACATCCTGGGGACACCCTGGGGACAGCAGGGAACACCCTGGGGACAGCAGGGAACACCCTGGGGACACCCTGGGGACACCCTGGGGACACCCTGGGGACAGCAGGGGACACGGGCTAGCCCCAAAGTGTCCCCAGGTGTCCCCAAGGTGTCCCCAAGGTGTCCCCAGGGTGTCCCCAGAGTGTCCCCAAGGTGTCCCCACGATGTCCCCATGTCCCAGCACCCCCCACCCGCCAGGGCCGTGTCCCCGTTCCTGCTCTCCCCCATTCCCAGCCCCGCTCCTGTGGCTCCCGGTCTGTCCCTGTCCCCTGTCCCTGTCCCCTGTCCCTGTCCCCTCCGTCTGTCCCTGTCCCCTGTCCCTGTCCCCTCCGTCTGTCCCTTTCCCCTGTCCCTGTCCCCTGGGTCTGTCCCTGTCCCTGTCCCTGGTGTCCCCGCTGTGTCCCCGGAGTCCCCCCGCGCTCACCCTGGCTCTGTCCCTGTCCCGGTGTGTCCCTGTCCCCTCCCGCTGTGTCCCCGCTCTCACCCTGTCCCCGCTGTGTCCCCACTGTGTCCCTGTCCCTGTCCCCGTCCCCGCTGTGTCCCTGTCCCTGTTCCTGTCCCTGTCCCCGCTGTGTCCCCAGTGTCCCTGTCTCCGGTGTCCCCGCTGTGTCCTTGCTCTCACCCTGGCTCTGTTCCGGGCCCGCTGTGTCCCTGTCCCTTCTGTGTCCCCGCGGTGTCCCTGTGTCCCTGTCCGTGTCCCTGTCCCCGGTGTCCCCTGTCCCCGTCCCCGCTGTGTCCCCACTGTCCCTGTCTCCGGTGTCCCCAGTGTCCCTGTCCCCTCTGTGTCCCCAGTGTCCCTGTCTCCGGTGTCCCCTGTCCCCGTCCCCGCTGTGTCCCCAGTGTCCCTGTCCCTGCCCCCTCTGCGTTCCCTCTCTCTCACCCTGCCTCGGTTCCGAGCCCGCCGTGACCGCGCTGTGTCCCTGTCCCTGTCCCCTCTGTGTCCCCAGTGTCCCCTCTGTGTCCCCTCTCTCTCACCCTGGCTCGGTTCCGGGCCCGCTGTGTCCCCAGTGTCCCCTCTGTGTCCCCTCTGTGTCCCCTGTCCCTGTCCCCTCTGTGTCCCCAGTGTCCCTGTCCCTGGTGCCCCCTGTCCCGGTGTGTCCCTGTGTCCCCGGTGTCCCTGTCCCCTCTGTGTCCCCTGTCTCTCACCCTGGCTCGGTTCCGGGCCCGCTGTGTCCCCGCTATGTCCCTGTGTCCCCGGTGTCCCCTCTGTGTCCCCGGTGTCCCCTCTGTGTCCCCTCTGTGTCCCTGTCCCCGATGTCCCCTCTGTGTCCCCTGTCTCTCACCCTGGCTCGGTTCCGGGCCCGCTGTGTCCCTGTCCCCGGTGTCCCCTGTCCCTGTCCCCTCGGTCTGTCCCTGTCCCCTGTCCCTGTCCCCGGTGTCCCCTCTGTGTCCCCTGTCTCTCACCCTGGCTCGGTTCCGGGCCCGTTCGGGGATCCGGAGCCGGGGGAACGCTCGGGGTCCCGCGGCCGGGGGGTGGCAGCGGATCCCGGGGGCGCGGCCGAGCTCCCGCTGCAGCAGCCGGGCGTTGGAGGCCAGGTCCTGGAGCAGATCCCGGCGGTGCTGGAAAACCGGGATAATGGGATTAATGGGATTAATGGGATTAATGGGATTAACAGGATAACGGGATTTATGGGATTAATGGGATTAATGGGATCAATGGGATAACGGGATTAACGGGATCCAGCTCCCGCTGCAGCAGCCGGGCGTTGGAGGCCAGGTCCTGGAGCAGATCCCGGCGGTGGTGGGGACGGAAAAACGGGATAAATGGGATAACGGGATAACAGGATTAATGGGATAACGGGATTAACGGGATTAATGGGATTAACGGGATTAACAGGACAACGGGATCAATGGGATAACGGGAATAACAGGATAACGGGATTAATGGGATTAACAGGATAACAGGATCAATGGGATAACGGGATTAACGGGATAACGGGATAAATGGGATTAATGGGATTAACGGGATCCAGCTCCCGCTGCAGCCGCCGGGCGTTGAAGGCCAGGTCCTGGAGCAGATCCCGGCGGTGGTGGGGATGGAAAAACGGGATAAATGGGATAACGGGATAACAGGATCAATGGGATAACGGGATTAACGGGATCAATGGGATAACGGGATTAACGGGATCCAGCTCCCGCTGCAGCCGCCGGGTGTTGGAGGCCAGGTCCTGGAGCAGATCCCGGCGGTGCTGGAAAACCGGGATAACGGGATTAACGGGATTAATGGGATTAACAGGATAACAGGATCAATGGGATAATGGGATTAACGGGATTAACGGGATTAACGGGATCCAGCTCCCGCTGCAGCCACCGGGTGTTGGAGGCCAGGTCCTGGAGCAGATCCTGTGCTGGGGATGGAAAACCGGGATAACGGGATTAATGGGATTTATGGGAAACCGGGATTAACTGGATTAACAGGATAATGGGATTAACAGGATAAACCGGATAAATGGGATTAATGGGATTAACAGGATAACAGGATTAATGGGATAATGGGATTAACGGGATTAATGGGATAACGGGATTAATGGTATTTTTGGGATTTATGGGATTTATTGGGATTTATGGGATTTATGCGATTAATGGAATTTATGGGATTTGTGGGATTTATGGCATCAGGTGAGATCCAGTGGGTTGGGACTAATGGGATTTTGGGGATTTATGGGAAAGGATAATGGGAATGGGATTGATGCGATTTGTGGGATGGGGTCCATGGGATGGGATTTATGGGATTTATGGGATTTTTGGAATTTACAGGGTTTACAGGATTTATGGGATTTTGGGGATTTTGGGGATTTGCAGGATTTACGGGATTTATGGGATTTACAGGATTTTGGGGATTTATGGGATTTACAGGATTTACAGGATTTTTGAGATTTACCGGATTTTTGGGATTTACGGGATGGGATTTTTGGGATTTACGGGATGGGATTTTTGGGATTTCTGGGATTTATGGGATTTTTGGAATATTGGGGATTTATGGGATTTTTGAGATTTACGGGATTTACAGGATTTACAGGATTTATGGGATTTATGGGATTTTGGGGATTTATGGGATTTATGGGATTTATGGGATTTACGGGATTTTGGGGATTTTGGAGATTTGCAGGATTTACGGGATTTACGGGATTTTTGGGATTTATGGGATTTTGGGGATTTTGGGGATCTCCAGGATTTCTGGGCTTTCCGGGACCCGCGGGATCCCAAGCCCAGGCCTCTCTCCCAGCACCTTTTCCAGCTCCCTGCGGATGGGATCCCGCTGATCCGGCGGCTCCAGGAGCAGATCCAGCAGGATCCGGCCGGGAACGCAGGGCCGGGGGATGGATTGAGCCAGCTGGAACGGCCGCCGGAGCCGCGGCTCCACGTTCACCAGCTCCAGGAATCCCGCCCGGAATCCGCTCCTGTGGCGCCGGAATTCCCAAAGTTCATTCCCAAAATTCATTCAGTCATTCCCAAAATTCATTCCCGGAATTCGAGGCCTTCCCGGTTTTTCCTCAGAATTCCAGCTCCAGGAATCCCACCTGGAATCCGCTCCTGGGACCCCACCGCTGTTCCCTCACCCCTTTCCATGCAATTCCCAAAATTCCCAAAATCCCCCAAATTCCCAGAATTCTCAGAATCCCTGGCATCCCTAAAATTCCCGAAAAATCCCCAAAATTCCCCAAATTCCTGGAATTCCAGCTCCAAAATTCCCACCTGGAATCTGCTCCTGGGACCCCACCACTGTTCACTCACCCCCTTCCATCCCATTCCCAAAATTCCCAAAATCCCCCAAATTCCCAAAATTCCCCAAATTTTCCCCAAAATCCCCAAATTCCCAGAATTCTCAAAATCCCCGAATTCCCAAAATTTTCCCCAAATTCCCCAAAATCCCAGAATTCTCAAAATCCCCCAAATTCCCAGAATTCTCAAAATCCCTGGCATTCCTAAAATTCCTGAAAATCCTGAAATTTCCCCAAAATTCCCAGAATTCCAGCTCCAAAATTCCCACCCGGAATCCTCTCCTGGGGCATCACCACCGTCCCCTCACCCCCTTCCATCCCAATCCCAAAATTCTCCAAATCCCCCAAACCCCTGTTGAATATTCCCGTTGAATTCCCGTCATTCCCGTAGAATATTCCCATTATTCCCATTGTTATTCCCATTGTCATTCCCATTGAATATTCCTGTTGTTATTCCCATTGTTATTCCCATTGTTATTCCCGTCATTCCCGTTGTTTTTCCCGTTATTTCCGCTGTTATTCCCATTGTTTTTCCCATTATTCCCATTGAATATTCCTGTTGTTTTTTCCCATTGTTTTTCCTATTGTTTTTCCCGTTGTTTTTCCCGTTATTCCCATTGTTATTCCCGTTTAATTCCCGTTATTCCCATTGAATATTCCCATTGTTTTTCCCATTATTCCCATTGAATATTCCTGTTGTTTTTTCCGTTATTCCCATTGAATTCCTGTTTTCCCATTGTTTTCCCTGTTGTTTTTTCCCGTTATTCCCATTGTTATTCCTGCTGTTATTCCCGTTGTATTTCCCATTATTCCCATTGAATATTCCCGCTGTTATTCCCGTTGTTTTTCCCATTATTCCCGTTGTTTTTCCCATCACTCCCATTGTTTTTCCTGCTGTTATTCCCGTTGTTTTTCCCATCATTCCCACTGAACATTCCCATTGTTTTTCCCGTTATTCCTGCTGTTATTCCCATTGTTTTTCCCATCATTTCCATTGTTATTCCTGTTGTCATTCCCATTGTTATTCCCATTGTTATTCCCATTGTCATTCCCGTTATTCCTGCTGTTTTTCCCTGTTGTTTTTCCCGTTATTCCCATTGAATATTCCCATTGTTATTCCTGCTGTTATTCCCACTGTTATTCCCACTGAATATTCCTGTTGTTATTCCCGCTGTCATTCCCATTGAATATTCCCGTTGTTTTTCCCATTATTCCCATTGTTATTCCCGTTTAATTCCCGTTATTCCCATTGAATATTCCTGTTGTTATTCCCGTTGTTATTCCCATTGTTATTCCCGTCATTCCTGTTGTTTTTCCCGTTATTCCCGCTGTTATTCCCGTTGTATTTCCCATTATTCCCGCTGAATATTCCCGTTGTTTTTCCCATTGTTTTTCCCGCTGTCATTCCCATTGTTTTTCCCGCTGTTACTCCGGCGGTTCCGCACCGCAGGGAGTGGAAGGAGATCAGTTGGACGCTCGTGGCCAGGGGCGGCCCCAGCTGGGCCAGGACTCGCCGCAGGGACAGGAACGGACGCTCGGGGTCGAAGGCTCGGTCCTGCTGCACCTGGAAAACATTCCCAAAATTCCTCAGGGAATTCCCAAAAATTCTCCGGGAATTCCCAAAAATTCCTCCAAATATTCCTCAAAAACTGCTCTGGGAATTCCCAAAAAATCCTCCAGGAATTCCCAAAAAATCCTCTCAAAACTCAAAAAAAATCCTCCGGGAATTCCAAAAAAATCCTCCAGACATTCCCAAAAAATCCTCCAGGAATTCCCAAAAAATCCTCCACACATTCCCAAAAAATCCTCTGGAAATTCAAAAAAAATCCTCCAGACATTCCCAAAAAATCCCCTGGGAATTCCCAAAACATCCTCCAGGAATTCCCAAAAATTCCTTCAGGAATTCTCAAAAAATCCTCCAGGTGTTCCCAAAAAAATCCTCTGGGAATTCCCAAAAAATCCTCCACACATTCCCAAAAAATCCTCCACACATTCCCAAAAAATCCTCCAGGCGTTGCCAAAAAATCCTTCAGGAATTCTCAAAAAATTCCTCTGGGAATTCCCAAAAAAATCCTCCGGGAATTCCCAAAAAATCCTCCACACATTCCCAAAAAATCCTCCAGGCGTTGCCAAAAAATCCTTCAGGAATTCCCAAAAAATTCCTCTGGGAATTCCCAAAAAAATCCTCCAGGTGTTCCCAAAAAATCGGTCCCATTCCCGCCCATTCCCGGTGGAATTCCCGCCCATCCCCGACCATTCCCAACAATTCCCGCCCATTCCCGATGGAACTCCCGCCCATCCCCGACCATCCCCGACCATTCCCGACCATTCCCGACCGTTCCCGACCGTTCCCGACCGTTCCCAAACATTCCCGAACATTCCCGATCGTATTCCCGCCCATTCCCGAATATTCCCGACCATTCCCGAGTATTCCCGAACATTCCCGAGGGAACTCCCGACCATTCCCGAAGGAACTCCCGACCATTCCCGAACATACCCGAATATTCCCGAACATTCCCGAGGGAACTCCCGAACACACCCGAACACTCCCGAAGGAATTCCCGCCCATTCCCGAACGTTTCCGCACATTCCCGACCATTCCCGATGGAATTCCCTCCATTCCCGATGGAATTCTCTCCCATTCCCGATGGAATTCTCTCCCATTCCCTCACCTCGTGGCCCAGCAGCAGCAGCCCCTCCTGCGCCGCCAGGCGCGCCAGCCCCGCCAGGAGCTCCCGGCTCAGCACCTGGCCTGGGGGAAACTGAGGCACGGTCCCAGGGAAACTGAGGCACGGCCTCGGGGTGGGGGGTGGGCAGGGTTCGGGGGGAAACTGAGGCACGGCCTGGGGGGAAACTGAGGCACGGCCTGGGGGGAAACTGAGGCACGGTCCGAGGGAAACTGAGGCGCCGTCCGAGGGAAACTGAGGCACGGCCTCGGGGTGGGGAGTGGGCAGGGTTCGGGGGGAAACTGAGGCACGGCCTGGGGGAAACTGAGGCACGGTCCAAGGGAAACTGAGGCACGGCCTCGGGGTGGGGGGTGGGGGTGGGCAGGGTTCGGGGGGAAACTGAGGCACGGCCTCGGGGTGGGGGTGGGCAGGGTTCGGGGGGAAACTGAGGCACGGCCTGGGGGGAAACTGAGGCACCGTCCGAGGGAAACTGAGGCACGGTCCAAGGGAAACTGAGACACAGCCTCGGGGGGGAGGGAGTGAGGGTGGGCAGGGTTCAGGGGAAACTGAGGCACGGCCTGGGGGAAACTGAGGCAGGGGACGGGAATTCCCGGATCCCGCAGGTAAACTGAGGCACGGGACAGGAATACTGGGATCCAAAGGGGAAACTGAGGCACGGGACGGGAATAACGGGATCCCAGAGGGGAAACTGAGGCACGGGACGGGAATAACCGGATCCCAAAGGGAAACTGAGGCACGGGATGAGAATAACTGGATCCTAAAGAGAAACTGAGGCACAGGACGGGAATAACGGGATCCCGCAGGTAAACTGAGGCACGGGACGGGAATTCCCGGATCCCAAAGGGGAAACTGAGGCACGGGACGGGAATACCCGTTTCCCAGAGGGGAAGCTGAGACAGGGGAGGGGAATAACCGGATCCCAAAGGGAAACTGAGGCACGGGATGGGAATTACCAGAACCCAGAGGGGAAACTGAGGCAGGGGAGGGGAATAACCGGATCCCAGAGGGGAAACTGAGGCACGGGACGGGAATAACCGGATCCCAGAAGGGAAACTGAGGCACGGGATGAGAATAACTGGATCCTAAAGAGAAACTGAGGCACGGGACGGGAATAACCGGATCCCAAAGGGAAACTGAGGCACGGGATGAGAATAACTGGATCCTAACGAGAAACTGAGGCACGGGATGGGAATAACCGGATCCCAAAGGGAAACTGAGGCACGGGACGGGAATAACGGGATCCCAGAGGGGAAACTGAGTCCCGGGACGGGAATTCCCGGGAATGCCGGGACTCACCGGTGGGGTCCCCGGGATTGACCACGCACAGAACCCGCGGGCGGCACCGGCCCCGCGCCCCCCGCAGCTCCCGGAGCAGCGCGGCCTCGTCCGGGACCCAGCCCCGGGGCTCGGAGAGCGCGAACGGAACCGGAACCGCCCCCGCCAGCAGCGCGGCTTCCCGGAGAACCGGCGGGCCCGGGACCGGGACCAGAACCCCCGCGGGAAGGGCCGGGGGAGGCAGCGAGAACAGAGACAGCACGAACTGGGATAAATGGGATAAAAAATTGGGAATAACGATGGGATAATAATGGGATAATAACGGGATAATAACGGGGTAACAATGGGATAATAGTGGGATAACAATGGGAAAATAACGGGATAATAACCGGATAACAATGGGATAATAACGGGATAATAACAGGATAATAACGGGATAATAACAGGAATAACAATGGGATAATAACGGGAAAACAATGGGATAATAACGGGATAATAACGGGGTAATAACGGGATAAAGAGTTCGGAACCGGGCCCGGGACCGGTACCAGAACCCCCGCGGGAAGGGCCGGGGGCGGCAGCGAGAACAGAGACAGCACGAACTGGGAATGGGATAAAAACAATGGGATAACGATGGGATAACAATGGGATAATAACGGGATAATAATGGGATAATAACGGGATAACAATGGGATAATAATGGGGTAACAATGGGATAATAACGGGATAACAATGGGATAATAACGGGATAATAAAGGGATATTAACGGGATAATAACGGGATAATAATTGGAATAATAACGGGAAAATAACGGGATAATAACGGGAAAATAACGGGATAATAACGGGATAACAATGGGATAATCACAGGATAATAACGGGATAATAACGGGAAAATAACGGGATAATAACGGGATGATAAAGGGATAATTACAGGGTAATAATGGGATAATAACGGGATAATAACGGGATAATAATTGGAATAATAACGGGAAAATAACGGGATAATAACGGGATAATAACGGGAAAATAACGGGATAATAACGGGATGATAAAGGGATAATTACAGGGTAATAATGGGATAATAACGGGATAATAACGGGATAATAACGGGATAATAATTGGAATAATAACGGGAAAATAACGGGATAATAACGGGATAATAACGGGATAATAACGGGGAAATAACGGGATGATAAAGGGATAATTACAGGGTAATAATGGGATAATAACGGGATAATAACGGATTCGGAACCGGGCCCGGGACCGGTACCAGAACCCCCGCGGGAAGGGCCGGGGGAGGCAGCGAGAACAGAGACAGCACGAACTGGGAATGGGATAAAAACAATGGGAATAACGATGGGATAATAATGGGATAATAACGGGATAATAAAGGGATAATAACGGGATAACAATGGGATAACAATGGGATAATAACGGGATAATAACGGGATAATAACGGGGTAATAACGAGGTAATAACAGGATAATAACGGGATAATAATTGGAATAACAATGGGATAATAACGGGATAACAATGGGATAATAACGGGGTAATAACGGGATAATAACGGCAAAATAACGGGAAAACAATGGGATAATAACGGGATAATAATGGGATATTAACGGGATAATAATGGGATAATAATGGGATAATAACAGGAATAACAATGGGATAATAACGGGATAATAAAGGGATAATAACAGGATAACAATGGGATAATAATGGGGTAACAGTGGGATAATAACAGGATAATAACGGGATAATAACGGGATAATAACAGGAATAACAATGGGATAATAACAGGATAATAACGGGGTAATAATGGGATAATAACGGGATAACAGAATAATGGGATAACGGGATAATGGAATAATGGGATAACAGGATAACGATGGGATAACGGGATAAGGGTATTGGGATAACGGGATCTGGGCTGGGGACCCCATTCCCTGTTTGGGGTCTCCATTCCCATTCCTGTTTCAGGGTCCCCATTCCCATATCCCATATCCCATATCCCATTCCCATATCCCATATCCCATTCCCATATCCCATATCCCATATCCCATATCCCACATCCCATATCCCATATCCCACATCCCATATCCCATTCCCATATCCCACATCCCATATCCCACATCCCACATCCCATATCCCACATCCCAAATCCCATATCCCATATCCCATTCCCATATCCCATATCCCATTCCCATATCCCATATCCCATATCCCATTCCCATATCCCATATCCCATATCCCATTCCCCATATCCCATTCCCATATCCCATATCCCACATCCCATATCCCATTCCCATATCCCATATCCCATTCCCATATCCCATATCCCATATCCCATATCCCATATCCCACATCCCATATCCCATATCCCATATCCCATATCCCATATCCCATATCCCATATCCCATTCCCATATCCCATATCCCATATCCCATATCCCATATCCCACATCCCATATCCCATATCCCGTATCCCATATCCCATTCCCCATATCCCATATCCCATATCCCATATCCCATATCCCATTCCCATATCCCATTCCCATATCCCATATCCCATATCCCATATCCCATATCCCATTCCCATATCCCATTCCCATATCCCATATCCCATATCCCATATCCCATATCCCATATCCCGTTCCCGATCCCGATCCCGTTCCCGATCCCGTTCCCGTTCCCGATCCCGTTCCCACTCTCTCACCGGGATCATGGTGGCGGTGCCGCTGCACAGGACGATGTTCCCGGGATCGCAGGGGAATCCATCCCGGAATTCCAGGAACCGGGAGATCCTGCCGGGAACGCCGTGGGATCGGTGCTCGTGGTTGTATCCCCCTGCGGCAACGGGATCGGCCTCGGATCCAGCAGGATCGCACGGAAATCCCACGGGATCGGCCCCAAATCCAGTGGGATCAACCCCAAATCCAATGGAATCCCAAATCCAGTGGGATCAGCCCCAAATGCAATGGAATCGGCCCCAAATCCCTTTGGATCAGCCCCAAATCCCATGGGATCAGCCCCAAATCCCATGGGATTGGCCCCAAATGCAATGGAATCCCAAATCCAGTGGGATCAACCCCAAATGCAATGGAATCGGCTCCAAATCCAATGGGATCAGCCCGAAATCCAGCAAGATCAGCCCCAAATCCAATGGGATCGGCTCCAGATCCAGCGGGATCGGTCCCAAATCCAGAGGGATCGACCCCAAATCCAGCGGGATTGGCCCCAAATCCAGAGGGATCGGCCCCAAATCCAATGGGATCCCATATCCAGAGGGATCGGCCCCAAATCCAACGGGATCCCAAACCAAGCAGGATCAGCCTCAAATTCCTCAATATCCCAAATCCAATGGGATCAGCACAAATCCTATGGGATCAACCCCAAATCCAATGGGATAAGCCCCAAATCCAGTGAAATCCCAAATCCAGTGGGATCGGCCCCAAATCCAGTGGGATTTACCCCAAATCCAATGGGATCAGCCCCAAATCCCATGGGATTGACCCCAAATCCAATGGGATCGGCCCCAAATCCAGTGGGATTGGCCCCAAATCCAATGGAATCCCAAATCCAGTGGGATCAGCCCCAAATTCAGAGGGATTGGCCCCCAAATCCCATGGGATCGGCCCCAAATCCAATGGAATCCCAAATCCAGTGGGATTGACCCCAAATCCCATGGGAATGGCCCCAAATCCCATGGGATCAACCCCAAATCCAATGGAATCCCAAATCCAGTGGGATCGGCCCCAAATCCCATTGGATTGGCCCCAAATCCCTTGGCATCCTAAATCCAGCGGGATCGACCCCAAGTCCCCTGGGATCAGCCCCAAATCCATTGGGATCAGCCTCAAATCCAATGGGATCAGCCCCAAATCCCTCTGGGATCGCCATTCCCACCGATATTCCCGGAATCCATTTCCCGCAGGATGCTCCGGGCCCGGTCCCGCACGGCCTCGGGGAGAGCGGGAGACTCCAAAAGTTCGGGAAGAGCGCAGGCGGCCAAAATCTGGGAATGGGAACACGGGGAATTCGGGATCAGGGACACCGGGGGACATTCCCGGTTATCCCAGGGCCATTCCCGGTTTTCCCCGAGGGGACATTCCCGGTTATCCCGGGGGGACATTCCCGGTGATCCCGGGGGACATTCCTGGTTATCCCGGGGACATTCCCGAGGGACATTCCCAGTTATCCCGAGGGACATTCCCGGTTATCCCGAGGGACATTCCCGGTTTTCCCGGGGGGACATTCCCGGTTATCCCGGGGGACATTCCCGGTTATCCCAGGAGGGACATTCCCCGTTTTCCCGGGGGACTTTCCCGGGGGGACATTCCTGGTTATCCCGGGGGACATTCCCGGGGGACATTCCCGGTTATCCCAGGGACATTCCCGGTTATCCCGGGGGACATTCCCGGGGGACATTCCCGGTTATCCCGGGGGACATTCCCGGTTTTCCCGGGGGACATTCCCGGGGGACATTCCCGGTTTTCCCGGGGGGGACATTCCCGGTTTTCCCGAGGTGACATTCCCGCTTTTCCCGGGGGGACATTCCCGAGGGACATTCCCGGTTATCCCGAGGGACATTCCCGGTTATCCCAGGGTACATTCCTGGTTTTCCCGAGGGGACATTTCCGGTTTTCCCGGGGCCATTCCCGGGGTCATTCCCGGTTATCCCGGGGCCATTCCCGGGGTCATTCCCGGTTATTCCAGGGCCATTCCCGGTTTTCCCGGGGTCATTCCCGGTTATCCCGGGGTCATTCCCGTTTTTCCCGGGGCCATTCCCGGTTGTCCCGGGGCCATTCCCGGTACCTGGCGCAGGACCAGGGGCAGCTCCCGCCCCGCGGCCTGAGCGTCATCACCGCCGCAATCCAGGGGTGGCACGAACGGCTCCGGGGACACCCCCGGGGACACCGGGAACACCTCCGGGGACACCACCGGGGACACCTCCGGGGACACCGGGAACACCTCCGGGGACACCTCCGGGGACACCGGGGACACCCCCGGGGACAGCGGGGACAGCACCGGCGGGTCAGGGGACACCGACGGGGACAGCACCGGATGGTCAGGTGGCTCAGGTGACCCCGGTGTCCCCAAGGTCCCCGGTGCTGTCCCCGGTGTTGTCCCCGGTGTCCCCAAGGTCCCCGGTGCTGTCCCCGGTGTTGTCCCCGGTGGTTTCCCCGGTGTCCCCAAGGTCCCCGGTGGTGTCACCAGTGGTGTCCCCAAGGTCCCCGGTGCTGTCCCCACTGTCCCCGGTGGTATCCCCGCTGTCCCCGGTGGTATCCCCGGTGTCCCCGGTGGTGTCCCCAACGTCCCCGCTGTCCCCGCCGGTGTCCCCGGTGCCGTCCCCGGTGTCCCCTCGGTGGCCGCCATGGCTGTGACGGTGGCGGTGGCGGAGCGCCAGGGGGAGGTGACAGAGAAAGGGACGGGACGGGAGAGCGGGGACGGGAAAATGGGAAATGGGAAATTGGGGGAAAAACCGGGAGAAATGGGGCTGGAAAATGGGGAAAAACCGGGAGAAATTGGGTGGGAAATGGGATAATGAGGTTGGGAATGGGAAACCGGGGAAAAACCGGGAGAAATGGGCTGGAAAATGGGGAAAAACCGGGATAAATGGGCTGGGAATGGGGAAAAACCGGGATAAATGGGGCTGGGAATGGGAGAGGGGGAAAAACCGGGATAAATGGGGTTGGAAAATGGGGGAAAACTGGGAGAAATTGGTTGGGAATTGGATACTGGGGGAAAAAAACGGGAGAAATTGGGCTGGGAATGGGAAAATGGGGAAAAAACCGGGATAAATGGGGCTGGAAAATGGGGAAAAACCGGGAGAAATGGGCTGGAAAATGGGGAAAAACCGGGATAAATGGGCTGGGAATGGGGAAAAACCGGGAGAAATGGGCTGGGAATGGGGAAAAACCGGGAGAAATGGGCTGGGAATGGGGCTGGGAATGGGAAATTGGGGAAAAACCGGGAGAAATTGGGTGGGAAATGGGATAAATGGGGCTGGGAATGGGATATTGGAGGGGAAAACCGGGAGAAATGGGGCTGGGAATGGGAAAATGGGGAAAAAACGGGAGAAATGGGGCTGGGAATGGTAGAGGGGGGAAAACCCGGGATAAATTGGGTGGGAAATGGGATAAATGGGGCTGGGAATGGGATATTGGGGGGAAAACCGGGAGAAATGGGGCTGGAAAATGGGGAAAAACCGGGATAAATGGGCTGGGAAAGGGGCTGGGAATGGGAAAATGGGGAAAACCCGGCAGAAATGGGGCTGGAAAATGGGGAAAAACCGGGAGAAATGGGGTTGGAAAATGGGGGAAAACCGGGGTAAATGGGGCTGGAAAATGGGGAAAAACCGGGATAAATGGGGCTGGAAAATGGGGAAAAACCGGGAGAAATGGGCTGGGAATGGGGAAAAACCGGGAGAAATTGGGCTGGGAATGGGAAAATGGGGAAAAAACCGGGATAAATGGGGCTGGAAAATGGGATATTGGGGGGAAAAACCGGGATAAATGGGGCTGGGAATGGGAAAATGGGGAAAATCCGGGAGAAATGGGCTGGAAAAGGGGCTGGGAATGGGAGAGAGGGGAAAAAAAACGGGATAAATGGGGTGGGAAATGGGATAATGGGGGAAAAAAACGGGAAAAATGGGGCTGGAAAATGGGATAATAGGGAAAAACCGGGATAAATGGGCTGGGAATGGGAGAGGGGGGAAAAACCGGGAGAAATGGGGTGGGAATTGAGGTTGGAAAAGGGAAAGTGGGGGGAAAACCGGGAGAAATGAGGCTGGGAATGGGAAATGGGAAAAAAACAGGAGGAATGGGGCTGGAAAAGGATAATGGGAATGGGAAAATGGGGAAAAACAGGGAGAAATGGGGCTGGGAATGAGAAAAGGGGCTGGGAATGGGATATTGGGGGAAAAACTGGGAGAAATGGGGTTGGAAATGGGAAATGGGGAAAAACCGGGAGAAATGGGACTGGGAATGGGGTTGGGAATGGGAAAATGGGGGGAAATTGGGGAAAGGGAGGCAGAGGGTGCTCTGGGAATGGGATCGGGAATTGGGGCAGGGAATGGGATAAGGGGTGGGGACAGCTCGGTGTCCCCGGGTCACCCTCGGCATGGGGCAGCGGGGGGACCCCAAAACATGAACCGGGACCCCAAAACATGAACCCGGACCCCAAAACTTCAATCCTGACCCCAAAACATGAACCCTGACCCCAAAACATGGACCCGGACCCCAAAACATGAACCCTGACCCCGAAACATGAACCCTGACCCCAAAACATGGAACTGGGACCCCAAAAGCATCAATCCTGACCCCAAAACATGGACTCAGACCCCAAAACATGAACCCTGACCCCAAAACATCAATCCTGACCCCAAAACATGAACCCTGACCCCAAAACATGAACCCTGACCCCAAAACATGGAACTGGGACCCCAAAAGCATCAATCCTGACCCCAAAACATGGACCGGGACCTCAAAAACATGAACCCTGACCCCAAAACATGGACCCGGACCCCAAAACATGAACCCTGACCCCGAAACTTCAATCCTGACCCCAAAACATGAACCCTGACCCCAAAACATGAACCCTGACCCCAAAACATGGAACTGGGACCCCAAAAGCATCAATCCTGACCCCAAAACATGGACTCAGACCCCAAAACATGAACCCTGACCCCAAAACATCAATCCTGACCCCAAAACATGAACCCTGACCCCAAAACATGAACCCTGACCCCAAAACATGGAACTGGGACCCCAAAAGCATCAATCCTGACCCCAAAACATGGACCGGGACCTCAAAAACATAAACCTGACCCCAAAAACGTGGACCCGGACCCCAAAACATGAACCCTGACCCTAAAACATCAATCCTGACCCCAAAACATGAACCCTGACCCCAAAAACATGGACCCGGACCCCAAAACATGAACCCTGACCCCAAAATATGGACCCTGACACCAAAACTTCAATCCTGACCCCAAAACATGAACCCTGACCCTAAAACATCAATCCTGACCCCAAAACACGAAGCCTGACCCTAAAAACATGAACAGGGACCCCAAAAACATGAACCCTGACCCCAAAATATGGACCCTGACCCCAAAACATCAATCCTGACCCCAAAATATGGACCCTGACCCCAAAACATGAACCCTGCCCCTCCCCCAGGCCGCGCTTCCCGAGGATCCCGAGGATCCCGAGGATCCCGAGGATCCCAATCCGGCCATGGCACCTCGGGGGGCGGGGGGGTCCCCAGGGCTGCGGGGAGAGCGATGGTGGCACCCAGGGGACACCCGGGACACACAGGAGGGGACAGGGACACAGCGGGGACACAGCGGGGACACAGCGGGACAGGGACAGGGACAGGAACAGGGACAGGGACAGGGAACAGGGACAGACTGAGGGGACAGGGGACAGGGACAGGAACAGGGACAGGAACAGGGACAGGGGACAGACCGAGGGGACAGGGACAGGGGACAGGGACACAGGGGGACAAGGGACAGGGGACAGGGACAGGGGACAGGGGACAGGGACAGACCGAGGGGACAGGGACACAGCGGGACAAGGGACAGGGGACGGGGACAGGGGACAGGGACAGGAACAGGGACACAGCGGGACAGGGACAGGGAACAGGGACAGGGACAGACTGAGGGGACAGGGACAGGGGACAGGGACAGGGACAGACCGAGGGGACAGGGGACAGGGACAGGGACAGGGACAGGGACAGGGGACAGGGGACAGGGACAGACTGAGGGGACAGGGACAGGGGACAGGAACAGGGACAGGGACAGGGACAGGGGACAGGGACAGGGACAGGGGACAGGGACAGGGTCAGGGACAGGGACAGACTGAGGGGACAGGGTCAGGGACAGGGACAGGGACAGGGGACAGGGGACAGGGGACAGGGACAGGGACAGGGGACAGGGACAGGGGACAGGGACAGGGACAGGGACAGGGACAGGGACAGGGACAGACCGGGAGCCACAGGAGCGGGGCTGGGAATGGGGGAGAGCAGGAACGGGGACACGGCCCTGGCGGGTGGGGGGTGCTGGGACATGGGGACATCGTGGGGACACCTTGGGGACACTTTGGGGACACCTGGGGACACCTTGGGGACACCTTGGGGACACCTGGGGACAGCTGGGGACACTGAGGGGACATTGGGGACACCTTGGGGACACTTTGGGTGCTGCCGGCGCCGCTTCCACGCCCAATTCCTGCGGGAATTCTCCTGAGCCGGAACCTTCCGGAACCCGAATTCCCACCGGGATTTCCCGGGAAGCGGCTCCGGAGCCTCGGGATTCGGGAAATGCTCCGGAAACCTCGACCCGGCCCCGGAATTCCCGGGATGAGCCGGGAACTGGAAAAACTTGGGAATGCCGACAAAATTCCTGAGTCTCCTGTGGGATTTGGGGGATGGGATTGGGATTTGGGAATCTGGGATTGGGTTTTTTGGGGGTTCTGGAAGGAAATTTGGGAATCTGGGATTGGGACTTGGGAATCTGGGATTGGGATTTGGGAATCTGGGATTGGGGTTTGGGAATCTGGGAATGGGATTTGAGAATCTGGGATTGGGATTTGGGAATCTGGGATTGGGGTTTGGGAATCTGGGAATGGGATTTGAGAATCTGGGATTGGGATTTGGGAATCTGGGATTGTTTTTTGGGGAGTTCTGGAAGGAAATTTGGGAATCTGGGATTGGGATTTGGGAGTCTGGGATTGGGATTTGGGAGTCTTGGAATTCTGTGGCAGAACGTGGAGCCGAGCGACCCCAGCCCAGGATCCTGGGATAAAATCCAGGACCAAAATCCCTTTTTCCAGGCCCAAAATGGAGCTGGAATTCCCAAGGATTGGAGGAACCGGAATTCCCAGGGAATGGAGGAACCGGAATTCCCAAAGAATTGGAGGATCTGGAATTTTGGAGGAGCCAGAATTCCCAAGGATTGGAGGAGCCAGAATTCCCAAATTTCCAAGGAATCGGAGGATCTGGAATTTTGGATGAGCCGCAATTCCCAAGGATTGGAGGATCTGGAATTCCCAAGGAATTGGAAGAGCCACAATTTCCAAGGACTGGAAGAGCCAGAATTCCCAAATTCCCAAGGATTGGAGGAGCTGGGATGTTGGAGGATCCAGAATTCCCAAGGATTGAAGGAGCCGCAATTCCCAAGGAATTGGAGGTTCTGGAATTCCCAGGGATTGGAGGAGCTGGAATTCCCAAGGAATCGGAGGATCTGGAATTCCCAAAGAATTGGAAGTGCCACAATTCCTAAGGACTGGAAGAGCTGGAATTCCCAAATTCCCAAGGAATCGGAGGAGCTGGAATTTTGGAGGAGCCACAATTCCCAGGGATTGAAGGATCCAGAATTCCCAAGGAATTGGAGGTTCTGGAATTCCCAGGGATTGGAGGATCTGGAATTCCCAAGGAATTGGAAGAGCCACAATTCCCAAGGACTGGAAGAGCTGGAATTCCCAAATTCCCAAGGAATTGGAGGATCTGGAATTTTGGAGGACCTGGAATTCCCAGGGATTGGAGGACCCGGAATTCCCAAGAATTAGAGGAGCTGGAATTTTGGAGGAGCCACAATTCCCAAGGATTGGAGGATCTGGAATTCCCAAGGATTGGAAGAGTCACAATTCCCAAGGATTGGAGGAGCTGGAATTTTGGAGGATCTGGAATTTTGGAGGAGCCAGAATTCCCAGGGATTAAAGGATCTGGAATTTCCATTTCCCAAGGAATTGGAGGATCTGGAATTCCCAAGGACTGGAAGAGCCACAATTCCCAAGGATTGGAGGATCTGGAATTTTGGATGAGCCGGAATTCCCAGGGACTGGAGGATCTGGAATTCCCAGGGATTGGAGGACCCGGAATTTCGGAAGAGCCACAATTCCCAAGGATTGGAGGAGCTGGAATTCCAAAATTCCCAAGGAATTGGAGGAGCTGGAATTTTGGAGGACCTGGAATTCCCAGGGATTGGAGGAACCCGAATTCCCAAAGATCAGAGGATCTGGAATTCCCAGGGATTGGAAGAGCCACAATTCCCAAGGATTGGAAGAGCCGTAATTTTGGAGGATCTGGAATTCCCAAGGAATTGGAGGATCTGGAATTTTGGAGGAGCCACAATTTCCAGGTATTGGAGGACCCGGAATTCCCAAGGATTAGAGGAGCTGGAATTTTAGAGGAGCCGGAATTTTAGAGGAGCCGCAATTCCCAAGGATTGGAGGAGCTGGAATTCCCAAGGATTGGAAGCGTCACAATTCCCAAGGATTGGAGGAGCTGGAATTTTGGAGGATCTGGAATTTTGGAGGAGCCAGAATTCCCAGGGATTAAAGGATCTGGAATTTCCATTTCCCAAGGGATTGGAGGATCTGGAATTCCCAAGGACTGGAAGAGCTGGAATTCCCAAATTCCCAAGGAATTGGAGGACCCGGAATTCCCAAGGAATTGGAGGACCTGGAATCCCCAGGGAATCGGAGGAGCCAGAATTTTGGAGGATCTGGAATTCCCAGGGATTGGAGGAACCAGAATTCCCAAAGAATTGGAGGATCTGGAATTCCCAGGGATTAGAGGACCCGGAATTTCGGAAGAGCCGCAATTCCCAAGGATTGGAGGAGCTGGAATTCCAAAATTCCCAAGGATTGGAGGAGCTGGAATTTTGGAGGACCCAGAATTCCCAGGGATTGGAGGAACCCGAATTCCCAAAGATCAGAGGATCTGGAATTCCCAGGGATTGGAGGAACCAGAATTCCCAAAGAATTGGAAGAGCCGCAATTTTGGAGGATCTGGAATTCCCAAGGAATTGGAGGATCTGGAATTTTGGAGGAGCCGGAATTCCCAAGGATTGGAGGACCCGGAATTCCCAAGGATTGGAGGATCTGGAATTCCCAAAGAATTGGAGGATCTGGAATTTTGGAGGAGCCGCAATTCCCAGGGATTGGAGGACCCGGAATTCCCAGGGATCGGAGGAGCTGGAACTTTGGAGGACCCAGAATTCCCAGGGATCGGAGGATCCAGAATTCCGGAAGAGCCGCAATTCCCACGGACTGGGAACACCCGGCCGGAATTCCCCAACCCCTCCCCTCCCCCAAATCCCACCCCAAATTCCATGAAAACCCTCCCGGATCCCCCCAGAAAAGGCCAGGCCGGTCACTGTCCTTTATTTGGGAACACTGGGGGGGACCTGCCCCGCAATTCCCAAAAAAAAAACACCCGGAAAAGCCGGGAGAGGAGAATTCCGGGAATTTTAAGAGAATTCCTTGACGAATTTGGTGTAGAAGGCGCTGAGTTTTTCCAGGAGGATTTTCAGTTTGTCCGTGGGAGGCAGGATCGTCATCCTGGCGGGAAAATTCCCAAAAAAAAAAAGTGGGAAAAGGGACGGGAATTCCCAAATTTTCTCCACCGGAAAAACGGGGAAAATTCCCGAATTTCGAAGGTTTTTTTTTTCCCGGGGACGCCAAAAAGTTGTGGTGGGTGGGGGGAGGGGATTTGGGATTTGGGGATTTGGGATTTGGGATTTGGGAATTTGGGATTTGGGGATTTGGGATGAGGGGATTTGGGATTTGGGGATTTGGGGATTTGGGAATTTGGGATTTGGGGATTTGGGATTTGGGGATTTGGGATTTGGGATTTGGGGATTTGGGATGAGGGGATTTGGGGATTTGGGAATTTGGGAATTTGGGATTTGGGGATTTGGGGATTTGGGATTTGGGGTTTTGGGATTTGGGATTTGGGGATTTGGGATTTGGGGATTTGGGGATTTGGGATGAGGGGATTCAGGAATTTGGGATGAGGGGATTCCAAGAACTGGAAATTTGGAGTGGGATCCCTGAAAAAAACAGGGAATTTGGGATGGGAATTTTGGGAATCAGGAATTTGGGGTGGGATCCCCAAAAAAACAGGGAATTTGGGATGGAGGTCTCTCAGGAACAGGGAATTTGGGGTGGGTGATCCCAGGAACTGGGAATTTCGGGTGGGAATCCTGGGAACTGGGAATTTGGGGTGGGATCCCCCCAAAATCAGGGAATTTGGGATGGAGGATCCCAGTAACAGGGAATTTGGGATGGGGAATTCCCCAGAATCAGGAATTTGGGGTGGGATCCCCCCAAAATCAGGGAATTCCGGCCCGGGAACCCACCGGAAGTGGAAGGTGCCTTCCTTCTGTCCGAAGCCGCTTCCCGGGACGACGCAGATCCCGGTTTCCTCCAGGAGCCTCATGCAGAAGAACATGTCCGGGGCCTGCTGCTTCTCCTGGGAATTCCGCACGGAACGCGGCGTCGGAAAAACCGGGATCGCGTCCCGCACACCCCACGTGCATCCCGATCCATCCCAGAGAGTCCCACATCCATCCCAGTTTGGATCCCATTCATCCCAGTTTGGATCCCATCCATCCCAGTTTGGATCCTGTCCATCCCAGTTTGGATCCCGTCCATCCCAGTTTGGGTCCCAGTTTGGAGCCCATCCATCCCAGTTTGGATCCCATCCATTCCCACATCCATCCCAGTTTGGATCCTGCCCATTCCAGTTTGGATCCATCCCTCCCAGTTTGGATCCATCCCTCCCAGTTTGGATCCCATCCATCCCAGTTTGGATTCTGTCCATCCCAGTTTGGATCCCATCCATCCCAGTTTGGATCCCATCCATCCCAGTCTGGATCCCATCCATCCCAGTTTGGATCCTGTCCATCCCAGTTTGGATCCCATCCATCCCAGTTTGGATCCCATCCATCCCAGTCTGGATCCCGTCCATCCCAGTTTGGATCCTGTCCATCCCAGTTTGGATCCATCCCTCCCAGTTTGGATCCCGTCCATCCCAGTTTGGATCCCGTCTGTCCCAGTATGGGTCCCAGTTTGGATCCCGTCCCTCCCAGTTTGGATCCTGTCCATCGCAGTTTGGATCCCGTCCATCCCAGTTTGGATCCCGTCCATCCCAGTTTGGATCCCGTCTGTCCCAGTTTGGATTCTGTCCATCCCAGTTTGGATCCCATCCATCCCAGTTTGGATTCTGTCCATCCCAGTTTGGATCCCATCCATCCCAGTTTGGATCCCATCCATCCCAGTTTGGATCCCATCCATCCCAGTTTGGATCCCGTCTGTCCCAGTTTGGATCCCGTCTGTCCCAGTATGGGTCCCAGTTTGGATCCCGTCCATCCCAGTTTGGATCCCGTCCATCCCAGTTTGGATCCCGTCCATCCCAGTTTGGATCCCATCCATCCCAGTTTGGATCCCGTCCATCCCAGTTTGGATCCTGTCCATCCCAGTTTGGATCCTGTCCATCCCAGTTTGGATCCCGTCCATCCCAGTTTGGATCCCGTCCGTCCCATTTGGGATCCCGTCCATCTGCCCCATCTCCCAGCTGGGCTCCCACCCACCCATCCCAGCATTCCCAGTTCAGATCCCACCATTCCCAGTTCATATCCCACCATTCCCAGTTCAGATCCCACCATTCCCAGTTCAGATCCCACCATTCCCAGTTCAGATCCCGCCATTCCCGGTTCATATCCCGCCATTCCCGGTGCAGATCCCGCCAATCCCAGTGCAGATGCCGCCATTCCCAGTCCAGATCCTGCCATTCCTGGTGCGGATCCCGCCATTCCCAGTTCAGATCCCGCCATTCCCAGTGCAAATCCCAATTCAGATCCTGGCATTCCCGGTGCGGATCCCGCCATTCCCAGTGAAATCCCAGTTCAGATCCCCCCATTCCCGGTGCAGATCCCGCCATTCCCAGTTCAGATCCCAGTTCAGATCCCGCCATTCCCAGTTCAGATCCTGCCATTCCCAGTTCAGATCCCGCCATTCCCAGTGCAAATCCCAGTTCAGATCCTGCCATTCCCGGTGTGGATCCCGCCATTCCCAGTGCGAATCCCGGTGCAGATCCCACCATTCCCTATGTGGATCCTGCCATTCCCAGTGCAAATCCCAGTTCAGATCCCGCCATTCCCAGTGCGGATCCCACCATTCCCAGTTCAGATCCCGCCATTCCCGGCACAGACCCCGCCATTCCTGGTGCAGATCCCACTGCGGATCCCACCATTCCCAGTTCAGATCCCGCCATTCCCAGTGCAAATCCCAATTCTAATCCCGCCATTCCCGGTGCGGATCCCGGCATTCCCAGTGAAATCCCAGTTCAGATCCCACCACTCCCGGTGCAGATCCCGCCATTCCCGGTGCAGATCCTGCCATTCCCAGTTCAAATCCTGCCATTCCCAGTTCAGATCCCACCATTCCCAGTTCAGATCCCACCATTCCCGGCGCAGATCCCGCCATTCCGAGTCCAGATCCCGCCATTCCCGGTGCGAATCCCAGTACAGATCCTGCCATTCCCGGTGTGGATCCCGCCAATCCCAGTGTAGATTCCACCATTCCCAGTTCAGATCCCGCCATTCCCAGTTCAGATCCCGCCATTTCCAGTCCAGATCCCGCCATTCCCAGTTCAGATCCCGCCATTCCCAGTTCAGATCCCGCCATTCCCAGTGCAAATCCCAGTTCAGATCCCGCCATTCCCAGTTCAGATCCTGCCATTCCCAGTGCAGATCCCAGTTCAGATCCCGCCATTCCCGGTGCGGATCCCGCCATTCCCGGTGCAAATCCCAGTTCAGATCCCGCCATTCCCGGTGCGGATCCCGGCATTCCCGGCGTTCCCGGGCACCTTGGCGGCGGCCAGGGCTCCGGCCGGGAGGTCGATGCGGGGGAAGGAGTACATGGCTCCCTGCACGGGGTTGCAGTGGATCCCCGGCGTGCGGTTGAAGATCTCCTGCGTCAGCCGCGCCTTTTCCGCCAGGGCGCTGAGCACGGCCTCCTTCTCCTGCCGGAAAAACGGGATGGGAATCTGGGAATTCTCTTCCCGTTCAGCCCGGCTCGTCCCGTGCTGAACCAATATCCCAGCCCATCCCATGGATCCCATGGATCCCATGGATCCCATTATCCCATCCCGTGGATCCCATGGATCCCATTATCCTGTTATCCCATTATCCCATCCCACGGATCCCATTATCCCATGGATCCCATTATATCCCAGCCCATCCCATGGATCCCATGGATCCCATGGATCCCATTATCCCGTTATCCCATTATCCCATCCCATGGATCCCATGGATCCCATTATCCCATCCCATGGATCCCATGGATCCCATTATCCTGTTATCCCATTATCCCATCCCACGGATCCCATTATCCCATGGATCCCATTATATCCCAGCCCATCCCATGGATCCCATGGATCCCATTATCCCATCCCACGGATCCCATTATCCCATTATCCCATTATATCCCATTATATCCCATTATATCCCATTATATCCCATTATATCCCATTATCCCATCCCATGGATCACATTATCCCATTATCCCGTTATCCCATTATCCCATTATATCCCAGCCCATCCCATGGATCCCATGGATCCCATTATCCCATCCCACGGATCCCATTATCCCATTATATCCCATTATCTCATTATATCCCAGCCCATCCCATGGATCCCATTATCCCATTATCCCATTATATCCCAGCCCATCTCATGGATCCCATTATCCTGTTATCCCATCCCACGGATCCCATTATCCCATTATCCCATTATATCCCATTATCTCATTGTATCCCAGCCCATCCCATGGATAATTATCCCATTATCCCATTATCCCATTATCCCATTATCCCGTTATCCCATTATCCCATCATCCCATCCTATCCTATCCCATGGATTCCATGGATCCCATGGATCCCATTATCCCATTATATCCCATTATATCCCATTATCCCAGCCCATCTCATAGGTCCTATTCCATACCCATTCCATCCTATCCATTATCCCATCCCATGGATCCCATTATCCCATCATCCCATCCCATCCCATCCCATGGATCCCATGGATCCCATGATCCCATTATATCCCGTTATCCCATTATCCCATGGATCCCTTTCCATACCCATTCCATCCTATCCATTATCCCATGGATCCCATTATCCCATCATCCCATCCCATCCCATCCCATCCCATGGATCCCATGGATCCCATGATCCCATTATATCCCATTCCATACCCATTCCATCCTATCCATTATCCCATTATATCCCATTATATCCCATTATATCCCATTATATCCCATTATATCCCATTATATCCCATTATATCCCATTATATCCCATCTCATAGATCCCATTCCATACCCATTCCATCCTATCCATTATCCCATTATCCCATGGATCCCATTATCCCATTATCCCATGCTATCCCATGGATCCCATTATATCCCATTATCCCATTATCCCATGGATCCCATTATATCCCATTATCCCATCCCATGGATCCCATTATCCCATTATCCCATTATCCCATTATCCCATGGATCCCATTATCCCATGCTATCCCTTGCTATCCCATGCTATCCCATGGATCCCATGGATCCCCTTATCCCATTATACACCATTATTCCATTATCCCAGCCCATCTCATGGATCCCATCCCATCCAATATCCCATCCCATCCCATCTCATGGATCCCATTCCATTCCCATTATCCCATTATATCCCATTATATCCCATTATATCCCATTATATCCCATTATCCCAATCCCATGGATCCCAATCCCACAGATCCCATGGATCCCAATCCCGCCGTTCCGTACAGCCTGGAAGCGCTTGTAGGACGGATCTCCGGGCTTTGGCAGATCCCATCCCATCCCATCCCAATCCCATGGATCCCAATCCCAATCCCAATCCCAATCCCATGGATCCCATGGATCCCAATCCCGCCGTTCCATACAGCCTGGAATCGCTCGTAGGACGGATCTCCAGGTTTTGGCAGATCCCATCCCATGGATCCCATGGATCCCAATCCCATGGATCCCAATCCCAATCCCATGGATCCCATGGATCCCAATCCCATGGATCCCAATCCCAATCCCATGGATCCCATGGATCCCAATCCCATGGATCCCAATCCCAATCCCATGGATCCCATGGATCCCATGGATCCCAATCCCATGGATCCCCATCCCAATCCCATGGATCCCATGGATCCCAATCCCATTTCATGGATCCCAATCCCATGGATCCAATCCCATGGATCCCATCCCATGGATCCCAATTCCAATCCCATGGATCCCAATCCCATCCCACAGATCCCATGGATCCCAATCCCGCCGTTCCGTACAGCCTGGAAGCGCTCGTAGGACGGATCTCCGGGTTTTGGCGGATCCCATCCCATGGATCCCATCCCAATCCCATGGATCCCAATCCCATGGATCCCATGGATCCCAATCCCATGGATCCCAATCCCATGGATCCCATGGATCCCAATCCCATGGATCCCAATCCCAATCCCATGGATCCCATGGATCCCAATCCCGCCGTTCCGTACAGCCTGGAAGCGCTCGTAGGACGGATCTCCAGGCTTTGGCGGATCCCATCCCATGGATCCCATCCCAATCCCATGGATCCCAATCCCATGGATCCCAATCCCAATCCCATGGATCCAAATCCCATGGATCCCAATCCCATGGATCCCAATCCCATGGATCCCATGGATCCCAGTCCCATCCCATAGATCCCAATCCCATGGATCCCAATCCCATGGATCCCATGGATCCCAATCCCATGGATCCCAATCCAATGGATCCCAATCCCAATCCCATGGATCCCAATCCCATGGATCCCAATCCCAATCCCATGGATCCCATGGATCCCAATCCCGCCGTTCCGTACAGCCTGGAAGTGCTCGTAGGACGGATCTCCGGGCTTTGGCAGATCCCATCCCATGGATCCCAATCCCAATCCCATGGATCCCAATCCCACGGATCCCATGGATCCCAATCCCGCTGTTCCGTACAGCCTGGAAGCGCTCGTAGGACGGATCTCCGGGCTTTGGCGGGTCCATGATGGCGTCCAGGACCATCTGTCCCGGCACGGGCGGGCACAGCCGCACCGACACGAGCTTGGAGAGCTCGGCCTTCACCTCGGGGTGCAGGTTCACCACCTCCACGTAACCGCCCCGCAGCCCGCACCTGCCGGAGAGACACGGATCGGAACCGCCCGGAACCCCCCGGAGCACCGGGAATGGGGACGGGATCCCTGGGAGGAGAGGTGGGGATGGGGTGGGACGGGGAACGGGAATCCATGGGTGGGAACCTATGGAGAAGGAGCCATGGATGGGGGTTTGGGATGGGGATTTGGGATGGGATCCATGGATGGGGGTTTGGGATGGGAATCCATGGATGGGGGTTTGGGATGGGGATTTGGGATGGGAACCTATGGAGAAGGAGCCATGGATGGGATCCATGGACGGGAACCTATGGAGAAGGAGCCACGGATGCAATCTATGGATGGGAACCTATGGAGAAGGATCCATGGATGGGGTTTTGGGATGGGATCCATGGATCAGGGTTTGGGATGGGAATCCATGGATGGGAACCTATGGAGAAGGAGCCATGGATGGGGGTTTGGGATGGGGATTTGGGATGGGATCCATGGATGGGGGTCTGGGATGGGAATCCATGGATGGGAACCTATGGAGAAGGATCCATGGATGGGATCTATGGATGGGGGTTTGGGATGGGGATTTGGGATGGGAACCTATGGAGAAGGATCCATGGATGGGATCCATAGATGGGAATTTAGGATGGGAATCCATGGATGAGAACCTATGGAGAAGGATCCATGGATGGGGGTTTGTGATGGGATCCATGGGTGGGAACCTATGGAGAAGGATCCACGGATGGGGGACCATCATGAGACCCATGGGTGGGAGATGTAGGTGGGATTCATGGATGGGATCCATGGGTGGGGGTTTGGAACGGGAATCCATGGTTAAGATACGGCATCCATGGAATCTCGACATCCGCATCCGAAGTCACCTCCAACCCCAATCCAGGAGATCCATGGGGCGGTGGCATCTCCAACCCCAATCCAGGAGATCCATGGGGCGGTGGCATCTCCATCCCCAATCCAGGAGACCCACGGGATGGTGGCATCTCCAACCCCAATCCAGGAGATCCACAGGGTGGTGGCATCTCCAACCCCAATCCATGACATCCACGGCGTGGTGGCCTCTCCATCCCACACCCTCTCCCATCCAATCCCACGGGACCCATGGTGACCTCTGGGATCCCAGGGCAGGAGGTGACAATCCCGGAATTCCCGGCACTCACTCTCCCATGTATCCCTTGGAGATGGAGTGGAAGGAGGCCAACTCCACCGTGTCCGAGTAGGGCGGCCCCATCTCCTTCAGGACCTTCTTGAACGAGTAGAAGGCCGAGCCCTTGGCGTAGATGTTGTCCTGGTACACCTGGGTGGGGTGAGATGGGACATCCCGGGATGTCACCCGCAATTCCGGGATTTTCCCGGGAATTTGGGACGCGTCCCCCGCCGGCCACGCCCACCTCGTCGGCCATGAGGAAAAGCTTCTCCTCGTAGGCGAACTTGATGACGTCCTCGATGCATTCCCGGCTCTGCACCTGGCCTGGGGACACCACGGGGGACGTGGGCACCCCAAAACTGGGCTCCCACTTCTGGGGTCCCCGTCCAGACTTGGGGTCCCAGTTTTGGGGTCCCCATTCAGACTTGGGGTCCCCATCCACTTCTGGGGTCCCACTTCTGGGGTCCCTGCCCACTTCTGGGGTCCCAGTTCTGGGGTCCCCATCCAGACTTGGGGTCCCACTTCTGGGGTCCCTGTCCAGTTTTGGGGTCCCACTTCTGGGGTCCCCGTCCACTTCTGGGGTCCCAGTTCTGGGGGTCCCAGTTTTGGGGTCCCCATTCAGACTTGGGGTCCCCATCCACTTCTGGGGTCCCCGTCCAGTTTTGGGGTCCCCATCCAGTTCTGGGGTCCCCATCCAGTTTTGGGGTCCCACTTCTGGGGTCCCCATCCACTTCTGGGGTCCCTGAACAGTTTTGGGGTCCCACATCTGGGGTCCCCGTCCAGTTTTGGGGTCCCAGTTCTGGGCTCCCAGTTCAGTTTTGCGGTCCCAGTTGTGGGGTCCCACTTCTGGGGTCCCAGTCCAGATTTGGGGTCCCAGTTTTGGGGTCCCAGTTCAGTTTTGGGGACCTGGTTTTGAGGTCCCAGTTTTGGGGTCCCAGTTCAGTCTTGGGGTACCAGTCCAGCCCCAGGATCCCAGTCCAGCCTTGGGGTCCCAGTTCACTTTTGGGGTCCCAGTTCAGTTCTGGGATCCCAGTTTTGGGGTCCCCATCCAGATTTGGGGTGCCATTTTGGGGTCCCAGTTCAGTTTTGGGGTCCCAGTTCAGTTTTGGGGTCCCCATCCTGAGTTCCCAGTCCACCCCAGGACCTCACCCCACGTCTTCCCCCATGGAATCTTTCCCATCCCAGATACGCCATCCCAAAAATCCCACCCCAAATATCCCACCCCTGATATCCCATCCCAGATATCCCATCCCACACACCCCACACACCCCACAGATCACACCCCATGGATCCCACACCCCACAAATCACACCCCACAGACCCCATTACCTGTGGGGTTGCCCGGGTTGATGATGCAGAGCACCCGCGGCGAGCAGCGGCAGCGCACACACACCCCACACCCCACAGATCACACCCTACAAATCACACCCCACACACCCCACACACCCCACACACCCCACACACCCCACAGATCACACCCCACACACCCCATGGATCCCACACACCCCATTACCTGTGGGGTTGCCCGGGTTGATGATGCAGAGCACCCGCGGCGAGCAGCGGCGCCGCCCCTCGTCCAGTGCCCGGATCCCACACACCCCACACACCCCACAAATCACACCCCACAAATCACACCCCACACACCCCACAGATCACACCCCATGGATCCCACACACCCCACACACCCCACAGCCCCCGTTACCTGTGGGGTTGCCCGGGTTGATGATGCAGAGCACCCGCGGCGAGCAGCGGCGCCGCACACACACCCCACACCCCACAGATCACACCCCACACATATCACACCCCATGGATCCCACACACCCCACACACCCCACAAATCACACCCCATGGATCCCACACACCCCACAGCCCCCACAGATCACACCCCACACACCCCACAGCCCCCGTTACCGGTGGGGTTGCCCGGGTTGATGATGCAGAGCACCCGGGGCGAGCAGCGGCGGCGCCCCTCGTCCAGCGCCCGGCGCAAACACCCCACACACCCCACACACCCCACACACCCCACACACCCCACAAATCACACCCCATGGATCCCACACACCCCACACACCCCACACACCCCACAGCCCCCGTTACCTGTGGGGTTGCCCGGGTTGATGATGCAGAGCACCCGGGGCGAGCAGCGGCGCCGCACACACACCCCACACCCCACAGATCACACCCCACACACCCCACACACCCCACAGATCACACCCCATGGATCCCACAGACCCCACACACCCCACACACCCCACAAATCACACCCCATGGATCCCACACACCCCACAGACCCCCACACACCCCACAAATCACACCCCACACACCCCACACACCCCACAAATCACACCCCATGGATCCCACACACCCCACGCACCCCACAAATCACACCCCACACACCCCACAGACCCCACACACCCCACAGATCACACCCCACACACCCCACACACCCCACACACCCCACACACCCCACAGATCACACCCCACACACCCCACACACCCCCCGTTACCTGTGGGGTTGCCCGGGTTGATGATGCAGAGCACCCGGGGCGAGCAGCGGCGCCGCACACACACCCCACACCCCACAGATCACACCCCACACACCCCACACCCCACAAATCACACCCCATGGATCCCACACACCCCACAAATCACAACCCACACACCCCACACCCCACAAATCACACCCCTCAAACCCCACACACCCCATGGATCCCACACACCCCACACACCCCACACACCCCTCACACCCCATTACCGGTGGGGTTGCCCGGGTTGATGATGCAGAGCACCCGCGGCGAGCAGCGGCGCCGCCCCTCGTCCAGCGCCCCACACCCCACACATCACACCCCACACACCCCACAGATCACACCCCACACACCCCACAAATCACACCCCACAGACCCCACACACCCCACAGCCCCCATTACCTGTGGGGTTGCCCGGGTTGATGATGCAGAGCACCCGCGGCGAGCAGCGGCGCCGCCCCTCGTCCAGCGCCCGGCGCAAACACCCCACACATATCACACCCCAAAAATCACACCCCACACACCCCACACACCCCACAAATCACACCCCACACACCCCACAAATCACACCCCACACACCCCACAGCCCCCGTTACCTGTGGGGTTGCCCGGGTTGATGATGCAGAGCACCCGGGGCGAGCAGCGGTGGCGCACACACACCCCACAGATCACACCCCACAGATCACACCCCACAGATCACACCCCACACACCCCACAGATCACACCCCATGGATCCCACACACCCCACACACCCCACAAATCACACCCCATGGATCCCACACACCCCACAGCCCCCACAGATCACACCCCACACACCCCGTTACCGGTGGGTTGCCCGGGTTGATGATGCAGAGCACCCGGGGCGAGCAGCGGCGCCGCCCCTTGTCCAGCGCCCGGATCCCACACACCCCACACATATCACACCCCACAAATCACACCCCACACACCCCACAGACCCACAGACCCCACAAATCACACCCCACAGACCCCACACACCCCACAGCCCCCGTTACCTGTGGGGTTGCCCGGGTTGATGATGCAGAGCACCCGCGGCGAGCAGCGGCGCCGCACACACACCCCACACCCCACAGATCACACCCCACACACCTCACAGACCCCACACACCCCTCACACCCCATTACCTGTGGGGTTGCCCGGGTTGATGATGCAGAGCACCCGCGGCGAGCAGCGGCGCCGCCCCTCGTCCAGCGCCCGGCGCAGCTCGGCCACGTCCAGCGCCCAGCAGCGCTCCTCGGCCAGGTAATAGCTGACCTGAGCCGCGTCCAGCTCGGCCAGGGCCGCCGAGTAGAGCGGGTACTGCGGGATCGGGATCAGAACGCCCGTGCGAGACGAGCCCGAACCGCACACCAAGAGCTTCAGGATGTTCTGAGGGGACACACAGAGGGGACAGTCAGGGCAGGGGACACACAGAGGGGACACGGGGACAGGGGACAGACCGAGGGGACACGGGGGACACGGGGGACAGACAGAGAGGACACGGGGGACATGGGGGACAGTCAGAGGGGACACAGGGGACAGTCAGAGGGGACACACAGAGGGGACAGTCAAGGCAGGGGACACACAGAGGGGACACGGGGGACAGACAGAGGGGACACACAGCGGGGACAGTCAGGGCAGGGGACAGGGGACAGACAGAGGGGACACGGGGGACACGGGGGACAGTCAGAGGGGACACGGGGGACAGTCAGCGGGGACACACAGAGGGGACAGTCAGGGCAGGGGACACACAGAGGGGACACGGGGGACACCGGGGACAGTCAGCGGGGACACACAGCGGGGACAGTCAGCGGAGGGGGACGGGGGACAGACAGAGGGGACACGGAGGACACAGGGGACACGGGGGACAGTCAAAGAGGACACGGGGGACAGTCAGAGGGGACACCGGGGACAGTCAGAGGGGACACGGGGGACACCGGGGACAGTCAGGGGAGGGGACAGGGGACACAGGGGACAGTCAGAGGGGACAGGGGACAGTCGGGGGACAAAGGGGGGACAGTCAGAGGGAACACGGGGGACAGTCAGAGGGGACACGGGGGACAGTCGGGGGGGAAAGACGGGGGACAGTCAGGGGACAGTCAGAGGGGACACGGGGGACAGTCAGAGGGGACAGGGGTGGGAAAGAGGGGACACAGGGGACAGTCCGGGGAGGGGACAGAGGGGACACGGGGGAAAAAGGGGGGACACAGGGGGGACATGGGGGACAGTCAGTGGAGACAGGGGACACAGAGGGGACACAGGGGGGACACAGGGGGGACACGGGGACAGGCGGGGGGGAAAGGAGGGGACACGGGGGCGGGGGGTCGGGAGATTGAGGGGACGATGAGGGGACATTGAGGGGTGGAAGGAGATTGAGGAGACGCTGAGGGGACATAAAGGGGACATTGAAGTGACATTGAGGGGACACAGAGGGGTGGGGGGGCAGGAGATTGAGGGGACATTGAGGGGACGGGATGGGGTGGCTGTCGGGACATCGTGGGGACAATGAAGGGACACCCCGGGGACATCACGGGGACACCGTGGGGACAATGAAGGGACACCACGGGGACATCACGGGGACACCGTGGGGACTATGAGGGGACAGGATGGGGTGGGAATCAGGACACCGTGGGGACAACCAGGGACCACGGGGACACGTTTGGGGTGGGCACGGACACAAAGGAGGGGACAGGACGGGGGGGGACAGAGGCGACAACGGGCAGGACAGTGGCCACAAAGACAGGACAGCAACTTGGGGACACCCCTGGGGACACCGCGACCACAACCAGACCCGCAGCAGTGACCTCCGGACAGCGAGGGGACAACGAGGGGACAGCGAGGGGACAACGCGGGGCCGGGCACAGCGCCACCATAACCACGGCAACCACCCGGCCTCGGCGACAACGCGGTGCCACCCCCGGCGCGGCGACACCGCCCGGGCCCAGCGCCACCCCCGGCCACAAAGGTCCCTTTGTCCTCCGTGGGAACGGCCGGGGGAGGGGTGGTGGCACCGAGCCCGGTGTCCCCAAGGGGGGGGGTGGTGGCCGATGTCACCGTACCACGATGGCGTCGCTGGCGCCCGTGGACAGGAAGATGTCGTCGGGGTTGGCGGGGACGCCATCGCGGCGCTCGATGTAACGCGCCACGTTCTCCCGCACCATCTGCACGCCGGGGCTGGCGCTGTAGGAACCTGGCAGGGGGACAGCCACCGTGTCACCCGTCCCCACCAAAAGCCACCGCAGGTGACACCCCGGGGGGTGTCGCCGAGGAGGGGAGGTGACACCGACCCACGCTCTGGCCACCGCAGGCCGATAAAAGTCGCCGCGCTCGCTCCTTGGCGTCGCTGGGGAGGGACGAGTCCTTCATGAGCTCCGGGCACAGGCACAGCGCGGCCACCTGAGGGGACAGCGGGGTGACAACGGGCCGGGGGTGGCCCCGAGGTGGCCCCTGGTGGCCCTGGGGTGGCCCCGGGGTGGCACCGAGGCCGTACCTGGCGGAGGAAGGTGATGGGCTGCTGGCCCATGGCGTGCGCGTCACCGATGTTGGCCTTGATGACTTCGGTGAAGGGCTTGGAGACACCCTGAGGGGACACGGGGACACGGGGACAGGGACAGGGGGACACGGGGACAGGGATGGGGACACGGGGACAGGGACAGGGGGACAGGGACAGGGGGACACGGGGACAGGGATGGGGACACGGGGACAGGGACAGGGGGACAGGGACAGGGGGACATGGGGACAGGGATGGGGACAGTGGGGACAGGGGGACAGGGGACAGGGGGACATGGGGACAGGGGGACACGGGGACAGGGATGGGGACACGGGGACAGGGACAGGGGGACACGGGGACAGGGACAGGGGGACGGGGACAGCACAGGGGGACAGGGGGACAGGGGACACGGGGACAGGGGGACAGGGATGGTGACACGGGGACAGGGATGGGGACACGGGGACATGGGGACACGGGGACAGGGGGACAGGGGACAGGGGGACAGGGGGACACGGGGACAGTGGGGACAGGGGGACATGGGGACATGGAGACAGGGATGAGGACAGGGGGACAGCACAGGGGGGCACGGGGACAGGGGGGACAGGGGGACAGGGGGACATGGAGACGGGACACGGGGACAGGGATGGGGACACGGGGACAGGGATGGGGACAGTGGGGACAGGGGGACATGGGGACAGGGGGACGGGGGATAGGGGACAGGGATGGGGACATAGGGACAGGGACAGGGGGACAGAGATGGGGACATGGGGACACGGGGACACGGGGACAGGGAGGGGTCAGGGACAACAGACAGGGATGGGGACAGCAGGGACAGGGACAAAGGGTCAGGGACACGGGGACAGAGATGGGGACATGGGGACACGGGGACAGGGGGACAGGGATGGGGACAGGGACAAGAACATGGGGACAGGAACAAGGGGACAGGGACAGGTCAGGGGTCATGACCCGCCTGTCCCCACCCGGGGCCACCCCCGCTGTCACACGGGTGCCACCAGCAGGGCAGTGACGTCACCGCCGTGTCCCCTGCCCTGGGCAGTGGCTGCGACAGCACGAACGGCGACCTCGGGGACAAAGGGGACGTTGGGGACAATGTGGGACCTTGGGGACAATGTGGGACTTTGGGGACCTTGGGGACTTTGGGGACAATGTGGGACGTTGGGGACAATGTGGGACGTTGGGGACAATGTGGACGTTGGGGATTTTGGGGACCTCGGGGACCTCGGGGACAATGTGGGACTTTGGGACCTCGGGGGACTTTGGGGACCTCGGGGACCTTGGGGATTTTGGGGACTTCGGGGACCTCGGGGACATTGTGGGACCTTGGGAACCTCGGGGACCTTGAGGACCTCGGGGACCTCAGGGACATTGGGGACAATGTGGGACCTTGGGGACCCTGGGGGACTTTGGGGACCTCGGGAGACCTTGGGGACCCTTGGGGACCTCGGGGACTTTGGGGGACAATGTGGGACCTCGGGGACTTTGGGGGACCTCGGGGATTTTGAGGACCTCGGGGACCTCAGGGACATTGGGGACAATGTGGGACCTTGGGGACCCTGGGGGACTTTGGGACCTCGGAGACCTTGGGGACTTCAGGGACCTCTGGGACCCTGGGGACTTTGGGGGACCTCGGGGACCTCGGGGACTTTGGGGACCTCGGGGACCTCAGGGAATTTGGGGACCTCGGGGACCTTGGGGACCTCAGCGACCTCAGGGACTTCGGGGACTTTGGGGACCTCGGGGACACGGTGGCCATGTCCCCACCCCCAGCCCGGGTGACCGCGGCCACCCTCGGCCGGACTTTGGCCACCTCGGCCACGCCGGACTCTGCCCCTCCCCCACCCCGAGGGTGGCACCGCCCCCAAAGTGTCACCGGTGTCACCCCTGCCACCCCCAAAGTGTCACCTGTGTCACCCCCGGTGTCACCCCCAAAGTGTCACCCGTGTCACCCCTGTGTCACCCCTGCCACCCCCAAAGTGTCACCTGTGTCACCCCTGTGCCACCCCCAAAGTGTCACCCGTGTCACCCCCAAAGTGTCACCCCTGTGTCACCTCTGCCACCCCCAAAGTGTCACCCGTGTCACCCCCCAAAGTGCCACCCCCAAAGTGTCACCCCTGCCACCCCCAAAGTGTCACCCGTGTCACCCCCAAAGTGTCACCGGTGTCACCCCTGTGCCACCCCCAAAGTGTCCCCAAACCCCTCCCACAACCCCCCGGGAAAAAAATCCCCTTTTTTGGGGGGAAAATCGCTTTTTTGGGAAAAAATCCCCTTTTTTGGCTAAGAACTCGTTTTTTGGAGAGGAAAATCCCTTTTTTGGGGGGGGAAAATCCATTATTTTGGAAAAAAGATCCTTTTTTGGGTTAAAAACTCACTTTTTGGGGGGATAAATCGCAATTTTTTGGGGGGAAAATGGCTTTTTTGGAGAGGGAAAATCCCTTTTTTGGGGGGGGAAATCCTTTTTTTTGGGGGGAACTCATACTTTAGTGGTAAAAAACTTTTTGCGGGGGGAAATAATCCCTTTTTTAGGGGAAAAAAATCCCTTTTTTTTTGGGAAAAAATTCCCTTTTTTTGGGGGAAAAACCCCTTTTTAGAGGGGAAGAAAATCCTTTTTTTGGGGGAAGAAATATTTTTTTAAGAGGGAAAACTCATTCTTTAGTGTTAAAAATCCTTTTTTTGGGGGAAATAATCCCGTTTTGGGGAAAAAAAAATCCTTTTTTCTGAGTAAAAACTCCTTTTTTGGAGTTTTAAAACCAAATTTTGGCGGGGAAAATCCCTTTTTTTCGGGGCAAAAAATTCATTTTTTAGAGAGGGAAACTCCTTTTTCTTGGTAAAAATCCTTTTTTTGGGAGGGAAAATCTTTTTTGGGAAAAAAAATGCATTTTTTTAGGGGAAGAAAATCCCTTTTCTGGGAGTTAAAACTCCTTTTTGTGGGATAAAATCTATTTTTTTAGGGGAGAAACCCCCTTTTTTTGGGATTATAACCCCATTTATGTGGGAAAAAAAAAAACCCCATTTTTGGGGTAATGAACTCATATTTTGGGGGTAATAAACCCATTTTTGGGGGTAATGAACTCATTTTTGGGGGTAATAAACTCATTTTTGGGGTGTAAAACCCCATTTTTGGGGCGTAATGTAAAACCACATTTTTGGGGGATAAAACCCCAATTTTGGGAAGAGAAAACTCATTTTTGGGGGTAATAAACTCATTTTTGGGGTAATAAACCCATTTTTGGGGTAATAAACCCATTTTTGGGGGTAATAAATTCATTTTTTTGGGTAAACCCCCATTTTTTGGGAAGAAAAACTCATTTTTGGGGGTAATAAACTCATTTTTGTGGGGTAATAAACCCATTTTTGTGGTGTAAAACCCATTTTTGGGGGTAAAACCCATTTTTGGGGAAGAAAAACGCAATTTTTGGGGACAATAAACCCATTTGGGGTTGTAAAAACCCCATTTTTGGGGGTGATAAACCCATTTTTGGGGTGTAAAACCCCATTTTTGGGGGAAACACCCATTTTTGGGGGTAATAAACTCATTTTTGGGGACAATAAACCCATTTTTGGGGGTAATAAAACCCATTTTTGGGGGTAATAAACTCATTTTTGGGGTGTAAAACCCCATTTTTGGGGGTGTTTATGGGGCGGGAGGAGCCGAATTTGGGGTGCGGGGAGGGAGAGCCGGGATTGGAGCGGTCCCGATTTAGGGGGGAGGGGACCCCAAATTTTGGGATCGGGATATCCCCGTCCGGTTCGGTTCCGGTTCCCGGGGGCTGGTCCCGGTTCGGGATTGTCCCGGTCCGGTTCGGGATTGTCCCGGTTCCCGGGGGCTGGTCCTGGTTTGGGATCCGGTTCTCCCGGTTCGGGATTGTCCCGGTTCTTGGGGACTGGTCCCGGTTCGGGATTGGGTTCTCCCGGTCCGGGATTGTCCCGGTTCGGGATTGCCCCGGTTCCCGGTGTCTGTTCCCGTTTTGGATCGGGTTCTCCAGCCCCGGGATTGTCCCGGTTCGGGATTGTCCCGGTTCTCCCGGTTCGGGATTGTCCCGGTTCCCGGTGTCTGCTCCGTCCCGGTTCCCGGTGTCTGCTCCCGGTTCAGAGCCGGGTTCTCCCGGTCCGGTCCGGGATTGTCCCGGTTCCCGGGGTCTGCTCCCGTTTTGGATAGGGTTCTCCAGCCCCGGGATTGTCCCGGTCCGGGATGGTCCCAGTTCGGGATTGTCCCGGTTTGGGATTGTCCCGGTTCCCGGGGTCTGTTCCCGGTTCGGGATCGGGTTCTTCCGGTCCGGTTCGGGACTGTCCCGGTTCCCGGTGTCTGTTCCTGGTTTAGGGTCGGGCTCCCCCGGTCCGGGATTGTCCCGGTTCGGGATTGTCTCGGTTCGGGATTGTCCCGGTTCCCGGGGTCTGTTCCCGGTTTAGGGCCGGGTTCCCCCGGTCCGGGATTGTCCCGGTTCGGGCTTGTCCCGGTTCCCGGTGTCAGTTCCCATTTCAGCCCCGGGTTCTCCCTCTCCGGTTTTCTCCCCCTCCCATTTTAGGATTTTTTTGGGGTCAGTTTTGGGGTTTTTGGGGTTTTTCCCGGTACCTTGCGCAGCTCCTGCTCCAGCTCCAGCGCCCGCACCACGATGGGGCCGCGCACCGCGTACTCCACGCGGCGGATCGCGGGGTTCATCGACTCGGGGGTCAGCACCGGGCCCCGCCGGGACCCCCCGGGAGCCGCCGCCATCGCCAGGAGCCTGCGGGGCCGCAGCGCCCTCAGAGCCCGCATCACCGGCCCCCCGAGCCCCGGGGGGACACCGCCACACCGCCACCACCGCGACACCGCCAGCACCGCCGCACCGCCCCGCGGGGGACACCGCGACACCGGGACACCGCCCCGCGGGGGACACCGCGACACCGGGACACCGCCCCGCGGGGGACACCGCGACACCGGGACACCGCCCCGCGGGGGACACCGCGACACCGCCCCGAACCCGCCCCCGGGAACCCCGAAAGCCTCCCCGGAGCCCCGCGGCTACCGGCGCCTTCCTCGGCCGGGGCAACGGGCAACGGGCAACGGGCGAAGGGCAACGGGCAACGGGCAACGGCGGGGGCGCGCGGGGGGCGGAGGGGACAGCGGGGACACGGAAAGGGGCGGCACCGCGACACGGGGACAGCGCGGGTGGGCGCGCGGGTGGCACCGGAGGGGACGGCGGGGACACGGAAAGGGTGGCAGTGGTGACAGGAGGCGGCGGGAGTGGCGCTGGGACACCGGGAGTGGCGCTGGGACACCGGGAGTGGCGCTGGGAGCGGGGGGTGGCGCTGGGACACCGGGACACGGGTGGCACTGAGACACCGGGAGTGGCGCTGGGACACCGGGAGTGGCACTGGGACACCGGGAGTGGGGACACGGGAGGCACTGGGAACGGGGACAGGGGTGGCACTGAGACACGGGTGGCACTGGGAATGGGGGGTGGCACTGGGAACCAGGAGCGGGGACACAGGTGGCACCGGGAACGGGGACAGGAATGGCACTGGGACAGGGGGTGGCACTGGAAGCGGGTGGCACTGGGAGCGGGGACAGGAGTGGCACCGGGACACCGGGAGTGGGGACAGGGGTGGCACTGAGACACGGGTGGCGCTGGGAACGGGGGTGGCACTGGGACACCAGGAGCGGGGACACCGGTGGCACTGGGACACCGGGAGCGGGGACACAGGTGGCACTGGGAACGGGGACAGGGGTGGCGCTGGGAGCGGGGGTGGCTCTGGGACACTGGGAGCGGGGACACAGGTGGCACTGGGAACTAGGAGCGGGGACACGGGTGGCACTGGGAATGGGGGTGGCACTGGGAGCGGGGACAGGAGTGGCACTGGGACACCGGGAGCGGGGACAGCAGTGGCACTGGGACACGGGGGTGGCACTGGGAGCGGGGACAGGAGTGGCACTGGGACACGGCGGTGGCACCGGGCACGGGACACTGGGAAAAGGGGGTGGCACCAGGAGCGGGACACTGGGAAAAGGGGGGTGGCACCGGGAACGGGCACGTGGCACCGGGAATGGGACACCGGGAACGGGGACAGGCGGCACCGGGAATGGGACAGCGGGAAGAGGGGGGTGGCACCGGGAACGGGACACCGGGAACGGGCACGTGGCACCGGGAATGGGGGTGGCACCGGGAACGGGACACCGGGAACGGGGATGGCACTGGAACACCGGGAGCGGGGACAGGGGTGGCACTGGGACACGGGGGTGGCACCGGGAAAGGGACACCGGGAATGGGACACAGGACACAAGCAGCTGGCACGTGGCAGCGGGGACAGCGGGCACCGGGAAAAGGGGGTGGCACCGGGAACGGGACACCGGGAGCGGGGACAGGGGTGGCACTGGGACACGGGTGGCACTGGGACACGGGGGTGGCACCGGAATGGGACACCGGTGACGGGGACAGGGGTGGCACTGGGACACGGGTGGCACTGGGACACGGGGGTGGCACCGGGAACGGGACACAGGGAGCGCGCACGTGGCCGCGGGGACAGCGGGCACAGGGACAGGGGTGGTGGCACCGGGGACAGGGGACAGCCGGCACCGGAAGCGGGCACGTGGCACCGGGGACAACGGGCACAGAGACAGGGGTGGCACCGGGGACAAGTGGCACTGGGGACAAGGGACACCGGGAATGGGGGTGACATCGGGAAGGTGACATCGGGAATGGGGGTGACATCGGGAAGGTGACACCGGGAATGGGGGTGACATCGGGGAGGTGACACCGGGAATGGGGGTGATATCGGGGAGGTGACATCGGGAATGGGGGGTGACATCGGGAAGGTGACATCGGGAAGGTGGCACCGGGGCTGTGCGGACCGTGTCACCCCGCAGGTCGGGTTCAGGCCACGCGGGGCTCGTGAGACGCGGGAGTCTGGCACCGCAGACCCCCCGAAATGTCCCCAAGTGTCCCCAAATGTCCCCAAACGTCCCCAAATGTCCCCGCCCACAGCGCCCCCCAGCGGCGCCCACAGCCGCGCCCGCGCTGGCCACGCCCCTCAGCTGTCAATCAGCGCTGAGACCACGCCCACTCGAAGCTGATTGGTTGCTGGCGGAGGGGGCGGGGCAGGGAGCGCCCAAACTGCGGCGGGAGGAGGGGGGGGCTCGGTTTGGGGGACCTCCCCCCCCCCCCCCTATTGGGGGTCCCTATGGATCCTCCCATTTGGGGACCCCATAGAGCCGCATTGGGGAGCCCATAGAGCCCCATAGACCCCATAGAACCCATTGGGGACCCCATAGAGCCGCATTGGGGACCCTATAGAACCCCACAGAACCCCACTGATCCCCATACATCCCATTGGGGACCCCACAGAGCCCCATTGGGGACCCCATAGACGCCCATAGACCCCATAGAACCCCATTGATCCCCATAGATCTGCATTGGGGAGCCCATAGAGCCCCACAGACCCCATAGATCCGCATTGGGGACCCCATAGAGCCCATAGAGCCCCACAGACCCCATTGGGGACCCTATAGAGCCTCATAGAACCCCACTGATCCCCATAGAACCCATTGGGGACCCCACAGAACCCCATAGATCCCATTGGGGACCCCACAGAGCCCCATTGGGGACCCCATAGACACCCATAGACCCCATAGAACCCCATAGATCCGCATTGGGGACCCCCATAGACCCCATAGAACCCCACAGAACCCCACAGAACCCATTGAGTACCCCATAGAGGCCCCATAGAACCCACTGGGGACCCCACAGATCCCATAGAGCCCATTGGGGACCCCACAGATCCCATTGGGGACCCCATGGAGACCCCATAGAGCCCCATAGAACCCCACAGACCCCATTGGGGACCCCACAGAACCCCATAGAACTCCATAGACGCCATAGAACCCATTGGGGACCCCATAGATCCCATTATGGACCCCATAGAGCCCCCATAGAACCCCACTGATCCCATTGGGGACCCCATAGAGCCCCATTGGGGGATCCCCCAAGAGGGGAAAGCCCCAAACCCCATTTCCCCCCCAAATTCCCCCTTTTAGGACCCCCCAAACCCCAAATTTCCCCTTTTAGGACCCCCCAAACCCCAAATTCCCCCTTTTGGGACCCCCAAATTCCCATTTTAACCCCAAAATTCCCCTTTTAGGACCCCCCCAAACCCCAAATTTCCCCTTTTAGGACCCCCCAAACCCCAAACTTTCCCTTTTAGGACCCCCCAAACCCCAAATTTCCCCTTTTAGGCCCCCCCAAACCCCAATCTCCCGCTCTTTTAGTGCCGCCCCACCCTTTTCCCAACCCCCCACCCCTTATCAGCCCCTCCCAGCACCCCAAAAAAAAACCCCAAAAACCACAACCCCACCCCCCAAAAAACTCCCTTTTTGGGGCCTTTTTGGGGTTTTTGGGGTGGGATTTTGGGGTGTGGGGGGAGCTTTTTGGGGTCACCCTACAACTGACCTTTGCCTGCAGCTGCCGCGGGGCCCGAAATAGAAGCGGGATTGGGATCGGGGGAGGGGAGGATTTGGGATTTTTTTTTGGGGGGTGCCCCGCCCCCATAAAGGGCCACCCCAAAAAAAAAAAACAAAACAACAATTTGGGATTGGGGGAGGGGAGGTTTTGGGGTCCCCGAAATGTTGGGGTTTGGGGTTTGGGGTGGAGGGGTCCTGAAACCCCAAATGTGGGATTTGGGGGTCCTAAAACCTCAAATTTGGGGTTTGGGGGGGTCCCAAAACCTCAAATTTGGGATTTTGGGGGGGTCCTAAAAACCCCAAATGTGGAATTGGGGGATCCCAAAACCTCAAATTTGGGGTTTGGGGGGGTCCTAAAACCTCAAATTTGGGGTTTGGGGGGGTCCTAAAAACCCCAAATGTGGATTTAGGGGATCCCAAAACCTCAAATTTGGGGTTTGGGGGGGTCCTAAAACCCCAAATTTGGGATTGGGGGGTGCCTAAAACCTCAAATTTGGGATTTTGAGGGGTCCTAAAACCCCAAATGTGGATTTAGGGGTTCCCAAAACCCCAAATTTGGGATTTGGGGGTCCTAAAACCCCAAATGTGGGGTTTGGGGAGATCCCAAAACCCTAAATGTGGATTTTGGGGAACCCAAAACCTCAAATTTGGGATTTGGGGCATCCCAAAACTTTCCTGGGGGATTTGGGGGATCCCAAAACCCCAACTGTGAGATTTAGGGGTTCCCAAATCCTCAAATTTGGGATTTGGGGAGGTCCTAAAACCCCAAATGTGGAATTGGAGGATCCCAAAACCTCAAATTTGGGATTTGGGGGGCTCCTAAAAACCCCAAATGTGGATTTGGGGGCTCCTAAAAACCCCAAATGTGGAATTGGGGGATCCCAAAACCCCAAATTTGGAATTTTGAGGGGTCCTAAAACCCCAAATGTGGATTTAGGGGTTCCCAAAACCCCAAATTTGGGATTTGGGGGGGGTCTCAAAACCCCAAACGTGAATTTGGGGGTTCCCAAAACTTTCCTGGGGGATTTGGGGGATCCCAAAACCTCAAATTTGGGATTTGGGGGGCTCCTAAAAACCCCAAATGTGGGTATTGGGAGGTCCTAAAACCGCAAATTTGGGATTCGGGGGGGTCCCAAAACCTCAAATTTGGGGTTTGGGGGGGTCCCAAAACCTCAAATTTGGGATTTTGGGGGGGTCCTAAAACCCCAAATGTGGAATTGGGGGATCCCAAAACCTCAAATTTGGGGTTTCTGGGGGTCCTAAAAACCCCAAATGTGAGATTGGGGGGTCCTAAAACCTCAAATTTGGGGTTTGGAGGGGTCCTAAAACCTCAATTTTGGGGTTTGGGGGGTCCTAAAAACCCCAAATGTGGAAATTGGGGGTCCTAAAACCTCAAATTTGAGATTTGGGGTGGTCTAAAACCCCAAATGTGAGGTTTAGTGGTTCCCAAAACCTCAAATTTGGGGTTTGGGGGGGTCCTAAAACCTCAAATTTGGGGTTTGGGGAGGTCCTAAAACCCCAAATGTGGGATTGGGGGGTCCTAAAACCTCAAATTTGGGATTTGGAGGGGTCCCAAACCCCCAAATTTGGGGTTTGGGGGGTCCTAAAAACCCCCAAATGTGGAAATTGGGGGTCCTAAAAACCCCAAATGTGGAATTGGGGGATCCCAGAACCTCAAATCTGGGGTTTGGCGGGGTCCTAAAAACCCCAAATGTGGGATTTAGGGGGGTCCCAAACCCCCAAATTTGGAATTTTGAGGGGTCCTAAAACCCCAAATGTGGATTTAGGGGATCCTAAAACCCCAAATGTGGAATAGGAGAGATCCTAAAACCCCAAATGTGAATTTAGGGGGGTCCTAAACCCCAAATGTGGATTTAGGAGATCCTAAATCCCCAAATTTGGGATTTTGGGGGGATCCTAAAACCCCAAATGTGGAAATTGGGGGATCCCAGAACCTCAAATTTGGGATTTGGAGGGGTCCTAAAACCCCAAATGTGGAATTAGGGGATCCCAAAACCCCAAATTTGGGGTTTGGGGGGGGGTCTCAAAACCCCAAACGTGAATTTGGGGTTCCCAAAAGTTTCCTGGGGGATTTGGGGGATCCCAAAACCTCAAATTTGGGATTTTTGGGGGCCCTAAAACCCCAAATGTGAATTTAGGGGAATCCTAAAACCCCAAATGTGAAATTGGAGGGATCCCAAAACCCCAAATGTGAATTTAGGGGGGTCCTAAACCCCAAATGTGGAATCGGAGGGATCCCAAAACCCCAAATGTGAATTTAGGGGGGTCCTAAAACCCCAAATGTGGATTTGGGGGATCCCAAAACCCCAAATTTGGGATTTGGGGGATCCCAAAACCCCAAATGTGAATTTAGGGGCTCCTCCACCCTCCCCAAAATCTTTGGGGCCCCCCATCCCCCTCCCCAAATTTCAGACTCCCCATCACCCCCCTCACCAACATTTAGGGACACCCCAAAAACCCCCAAAATCCCCCCAAAAAACCCCAAAACACCCCAAAAAACCCCAAATCCGTCTCCGTTTCCTTTCCTCACCGTTTTTTTTTTTCTTTTTTCCGGGTGACAAAAAGTGACAAAAGTGACAAAAAAACGGGGACAAAAAGTGACATTCGACACCCCCAAAAATTCGAGGCCGCCCCAAATCTTTGGGGTGACCCCAAAAAAAAAACCCCAAAAAACCCCCAAAAACGGCCCCAAAATTCCCGGTCACATCAAGCGACAGCAGCGCCGCTTCTCGGCCTCCTCGGCCGGAGCCGTCAGGCGCAGCCGCGGTGGCTCCGAAATGTCCCCAAAAGTGTCCCCAAAAGTGTCCCCAAGGGGGGTTTTGGGGTCCCCAGGGGGGTTTTTGGGGTCCCCAGGGGGGTTTTTGGGGTCCTTTTCGGGGTTTTTGGGGTCCCTTTCGGGGTTTTTGGGGTCCCTCTCGGGCCGGGTTTTGGTGGCGGCGGCGGCGGCGGCGGCTCGGTGGCGTTTGAGGTCGGCCAAGGTTTGGGGGTGGCTTTTGTCACCGCCTTGGGGACAGCGCGGGGACGTCGTCGGGGACAGCGCGGAGCCGTTGGGCTCTGGGGACACCGGGGACGGCTCCTGAGGGGACACAAAGGACGGGGGGGGGGTGACAATGGGGACATTCAGAGGTGTGGCTTTTGTCACGAAGAGATGAGGCCGTGGCGCTGAGGTGGTGGCCCCAAGGTCCTGGAGACCCTTGTCCCCAAGGTCCCCAAGGTCCCCAAGGTCCCCAAGGTCCTCAATGTCCCCAAGGTCCCACATTGTCCCCAATGTCCCCAAGGTCCCTAATGTCCCCAAGATCCCCGATGTCCCCAAGGTCCCCAAGGTCCCACATTGTCCCCAAGGTCCCCAAGATCCCCGATGTCCCCAAGGTCCCCAAGGTCCCCGAGATCCCCGATGTCCCCAAGGTCCTTGAGACCCATGTCCCCAATGTCTCCAAGGTCCCCAAGGTCCCCAATGTCCTCAATGTCCCCAATGTCTCCAAGGTCCCAAGGTCCCCAATGTCCCCAAGGTCCCACATTGTCCCCAAGGTCCTCAGTGTCCTCAGTGTCCCCAATGTCCCCAAGATCCTCAATGTCCCCAAGGTCCTCAACATCCCCAGGGTCCCCAACCCCCAGTGTCCCCCAACGTCCCCAGTGTCCCTCAGCCCGATGTCCCCAAGGTCCTCAAGGTCCCCAGGGTCCCCAAGATCCCACATTGTCCCCAAGGTCCCCAATGTCCCCAGGGTCCCCAAGGTCCTCAATGTCCCCAAGGTCCTCAATGTCCCCAAGGTCCCTCAACCCTGATGTCCCCTCACATTGTCCCCAATGTCCCCAAGATCCCTGATGTCCCCAAGGTCCCCAAGGTCCCACATTGTCCCCAAGGTCCTCAGTGTCCTCAATGTCCCCAATGTCCCCAGGGTCCCACATTGTCCCCAAGGTCCTCAGTGTCCTCAATGTCCCCAAGGTCCCTCATTGTCCCCAAGGTCCTCAAGGTCCCCAGGGTCCCTCAACCCCTGATGTCCCCTCACGTTGTCCCTACTGTCCCCAACCCCCCAATGTCCCCAATGTCCCTCAGCCCGATGTCCCCAAGGTCCTCAAGGTCCCCAGGCTCCCCAACCCCCAATGTCCCCCAAGGTCCCCAAGGTCCTCAATGTCCCCAAGGTCCTCAATGTCCCCAAGGTCCCTCAACCCCTGATGTCCCCTCACTTTGTCCCCACTGTCCCAAACCCCCCAATGTCCCTGACCCCAATGTCCCCAAGGTCCCTCAGCCTGATGTCCCCAACCCCCAGTGTCCCCGATGTCCTCGATGTCCCCCAATGTCCCCAAGGTCCCATGTTGTCCCCGAGGTCCCTGACCCCGATGTCCCCCGAGGTCCCCAGTGTCCCTCACCCCCAATGTCCCCCCATGTTGTCCCCAAGATCCCACAAAGTCCCCAGTGTCCTCCTGTCCCTGGTGTCCCCAATGATGTCCCCAGTGTCCCCAATCCCTCCTGGTGTCCTCCTGTCCCTGGTGTCCCCAATGATGTCCCCAGTGTCCCCAATCCCTCCTGGTGTCCCCAATGATGTCCCCAATGTCCCCGAGGTGTCCCCAATGTCCCCAATGATGTCCCCAATGATGTCCCCAATGTCCCCAATGTCCCCAGTGTCCCCGAGGTGTCCCCAATGTCCCCAGTGTCCCTCACCCCATCTCCGGCGGTCGTCTCCAGTGTCCCCCTGTCCTCGTCCTCGCTGTCCCCGAGGTGTCCCCAAGGTGTCTCTGAGGTGTCCCCAATGTCCCCAGTGATGTCCCCAATGTCCCCAAGGTGTCCCCAGTGTCCCCAATGATGTCCCCAATGTCCCAAATGATGTTCCCAATGATGTCCCCGATGTCCCCAGTGTCCCTCACCCCGTCTCCGGCGGCCGTCTCCGGTGTCCCCCTGTCCTCGTCCTCGCTGTCCCCGAGGTGTCCCCAAGGTGTCTCTGAGGTGTCCCCAATGTCCCCAATGTCCCTGAGGTGTCCCCAATGTCCCCAAGGTGTCCCCAATGATGTCCCCAATGATGTCCCCAGTGTCCCTCACCCCGTCTCCGGCGGCCGTCTCCAGTGTCCCCCTGTCCTCGTCCTCGCTGTCCCCGAGGTGTCCCCAATGATGTCCCCGAGGTGTCCCCAATGTCCCCGAGGTGTCCCCAATGTCCCCAATGATGTCCCCAGTGTCCCCAGTGTCCCCAATGTCCCCAGTGATGTCCCCAATGTCCCCAAGGTGTCCCCAATGATGTCCCCGAGGTGTCCCCAGTGTCCCCAATGATGTCCCCAATGTCCCCAAGGTGTCCCCAATGTCCCCGAGGTGTCCCCAATGTCCCCAGTGTCCCTCACCCCGTCTCCGGCGGCCGTCTCTGGTGTCCCCCTGTCCTCGTCCTCGCTGTCCCCGAGGTGTCCCCAATGTCCCCAAGGTGTCCCCAATGTCCCCGAGGTGTCCCCAATGATGTCCCTGAGGTGTCCCCAATGTCCCCAATGATGTCCCCAAGGTGTCCCCAATGTCCCTGAGGTGTCCCCAATGATGTCCCCAAGGTGTCCCCACTGTCCCCAGTGTCCCCGAGGTGTCCCCAATGTCCCCAATGTCCCCAGTGTCCCTCACCCCGTCTCCGGCGGCCGTCTCCGGTGTCCCCCCGTCCTCGTCCTCGCTGTCCCCGAGGTGTCCCCAATGATGTCCCCAATGTCCCTGAGGTGTCCCCAAGGTGTCCCCAATGTCCCCAATGATGTCCCCAATGTCCCCGAGGTGTCCCCAATGATGTCCCTGAGGTGTCCCCAATGTCCCAAATGATGTCCCCAAGGTGTCCCCAATGTCCCCAAGGTGTCCCCAATGTCCCCAATGATGTCCCCAAGGTGTCCCCAGTGTCCCTCACCCCGTCTCCAGCGGCCGTCTCCGGTGTCCCCCTGTCCTCGTCCTCGCTGTCCCCGAGGTGTCCCCAATGTCCCCAATGTCCCCAAGGTGTCCCCAATGTCCCCGAGGTGTCCCCAATGTCCCCAATGTCCCCAAGGTGTCCCCAATGTCCCCGAGGTGTCCCCAAGGTGTCCCCAGTGTCCCTCACCCCGTCTCCGGCGGCCGTCTCCGGTGTCCCCCTGTCCTCGTCCTCGCTGTCCCCGAGGTGTCCCCGTCGCTGGTGCCACACGATGGCCTCGCGCTGCTGCTCGCGCCGGTAGCGGCTGGAACGCTCGGACACGCTGGCCCTGCGCACAACCTTCCTGCCGGAGAGAGACGGGAATCCCGGGAATTCCGGGAATTCCGGGGAATGATGGGGAACGTTCGAGGGAATTTTGGGGTTTTTTTGGGATTTTTTGGGGGATTTTTGGGATTTTTTTTGAGAATTTTTGGGATTTTTTTTGGGATTTTCTGGGGGATTTTTGGGATTTTTTTGGAATTTTTGGTGGATTTTTTTGGGATTTTTTTCGTTTTTTGGGGGGGATTTTTTGGGGAATTTTGGGGATTTTTGGGGGGGAATTTTTGGGTTTTTTGGGGGATTTTGGGGGAATTTCGGGGATTTTTTTGGATTTTTTGGGGATTTTTTGGGGTTTTTTGGGGATTTTTTGGGATTTTTTGGGGGTTTCTTGGGATTTTTGGGGGTATTTTTTTGGGATTTTTGGGGGATTTCTGGGTTTTTTGGGATTTTTTTTTGATTTTTGGGGTTTTTTTGGGATTTTTTTGGGTTTTTTGGGATTTTTTGGGGGATTTTTGGGGGTTCCGGATATCCAGTGTCACCCCTGGAGCGCTCGGACACGCTGGCCCTGCGCACAACCTTCCTGCCGGAGAGAGACGGGAATTCCGGGAATTCCGGGAATTCGGGAACATTTCGGGGATTTTGGAGATTTTTGGGATTTTTGGGGATTTTTTTTGGGATTTTTGGGGGCTTTTTGGGATTTTTTGGGGATTTTTTTTGGGATTTTTGGGATTTTTTTTGGATTTTTGGGGGGGATTTTTTGAGATTTTTTGAGGGATTTTTGGGATTTTTTTGGGATTTTTTTGGGGATTTTTTGGGATTTTTTTGGGATTTTTGGCGGATTTTTTTGGGATTTTTTTCGTTTTTTGGGGGGGATTTTTTGGGGAATTTTGGGGATTTTTTTGGGAATTTTTTGGAATTTTTGGGGGTTTTTTGGGGGATTTTTTGGGGGATTTTTTGGGGATTTTTTTGGGAATTTTTGGGGAATTTTTGCGGGACTTTTTTGTGATTTTTAGCGGATTTTTTGGGGATTTTTTTTTTATTTTTGGGGGGGGATTTTTTTTGGATTTTTTGGGGAATTTTGCGGATTTTTTGGGGGGAATTTTTGGGTTTTTTGGGGGATTTTGGGGGAATTTTGGGGATTTTTTGGGGATTTTTTGGGGTTTTTTGGGGATTTTTTGGGATTTTTTGGGGGTTTCTTGGGATTTTTGGGGGTATTTTTTTGGGATTTTTGGGGGATTTCTGGGTTTTTTGGGATTTTTTTTTGATTTTTGGGGTTTTTTGGGATTTTTTTGGGTTTTTTGGGATTTTTTGGGGGATTTTTGGGGGTTCCGGATATCCAGTGTCACCCCTGGAGCGCTCGGACACGCTGGCCCTGCGCACAACCTTCCTGCCGGAGAGAGACGGGAATTCCGGGAATTCCGGGAATTCCGGAACATTTCGGGGATTTTGGAGATTTTTGGGATTTTTGGGGATTTTTTTAGGGATTTTTGGGGGATTTTTTGGTTTTTTTTTTATTTTTTTGGGTTTTTTTGAGATTTTTTTTTTTTTAATTTTTGGAAGATTTTTTGGGGATTTTTTGGGAATTTTTTTGGGAATTTTTTGTGGTTTTTTTGTGGTTTTTTTGAGATTTTTTTTTTAATTTTTGGGGATTTTGGGGGGATTTTTTGGGGGTTTTTGGGGATTTTTGGGGATTTTTTTTGGTCATTTGGGGGGATTTTGGGGTATTTTTTGGGGGATTTTGGGGGGGTTTTGGGGGGGATTTTTGGGGGGGTTTTGGGGGATTTTGGGGATTTTTTTTGTGGTTTTTTTGAGATTTTTTTTTTAATTTTTGGGAATTTTTGGGGTTTTTTGGGGGGGTTTGGGGGGGAATTTTTTTGGGGGGATTTTTGGGGATTTTTTTTGGTTTTTTGGGGGATTTTTTGGGGGATTTTTGGGGGTTCTGGATATCCAGTGTCACCCCTGGAGCGCTCGGACACGCTGGCCCTGCGCACAACCTTCCTGCCGGAGAGAGACGGGAATTCCGGGAATTCCGGGAATTCCGGAACATTTCGGGGATTTTGGAGATTTTTGGGATTTTTTGGGAATTTTTTAGGGATTTTTGGGGGATTTTTTTGGCGATTTTTTGGGGTTGTTTTTTATTTTTTTGGGTTTTTTTGAGATTTTTTTTTTTAATTTTTGGAAGATTTTTTGGGAATTTTTTTTGGAATTTTTTGTGGGTTTTTTGTGGTTTTTTTGAGATTTTTTTTTTTTAATTTTTGGGGATTTTTGGGATTTTTTGGGGGATTTTTGGGGGGATTTTGGGGATTTTTGGGGATTTTTTTTGGTTATTTGGGGGAATTTGGGGGGATTTTTTGGGGGATTTTTTGGGGGATTTTGGGAATTTTTTGGGGGATTTTGGGGATTTTTTTTGTGGTTTTTTTGTGGGTTTTCTGAGATTTTTTTTTAATTTTTGGGGATTTTTGGGGTTTTTTGGGGGATTTTTTGGGGGTTTTTGGGGATTTTTTGGGATTTTTTTTGGTTATTTGGGGGAATTTTTGGGGTTTTTTGGGGGGGTTTTGGGGGGGATTTTTTGGGGTATTTTTTGGGGATTTTTTGAGGATTTTTTTGGGATTTTTATTTTATTTTGGGGATTTTTTGGAATTTTTTTTTTTATTTTGGGATTTTTTGGGGGATTTTTGGGATTTTTTGGGATTTTTTGGGGGATTTTTGGGGGATTTTTGGAATTTTTTTGGGATTTTTTTGGGGATTTTGGGGATTTTTTTTGGATTTTTGGGGTTTTTTTTGGGATTTTTTGAGGGATTTTTTGGGGGATTTTTTGGGATTTTTTGAGGGATTTTTTGGGGGATTTTTGGGATTTTTTGGGGATTTTTTTGGGGATTTTTAAGATTTTTTTGGAATTTTTGGTGGATTTTTTTGGGATTTTTTTCGGTTTTTGGGGGGGATTTTTTGGGGAATTTTGGGGATTTTTTTGGGAATTTTTTGGAATTTTGGAGGTTTTGGGGGGATTTTTTGGGGGATTTTTTGGGGATTTTTTTGGGAATTTTTGGGGAATTTTTGCGGGACTTTTTTGTGATTTTTAGCGGATTTTTTGGGGATTTTTTTTTTATTTTTGGGGGGGATTTTTTTTGGATTTTTTGGGGAATTATGGGGATTTTTTGGGGGGAATTTTTGGGTTTTTTGGGGGATTTTGGGGGAATTTTGGGGATTTTTTGGATTTTTTGGGGATTTTTTGGGGTTTTTTGGGGATTTTTTGGGATTTTTGGGGGTTTCTTGGGATTTTTGGGGGTATTTTTTTGGGATTTTTGCGGGATTTTTGGGTTTTTTGGGATTTTTTTTGATTTTTGGGTTTTTTGGGTTTTTTTGGGGGGATTTTTGGGATTTTTTGGGGGGATTTTTGGGGGTTCCGGATATCCAGTGTCACCCCTGGAGCGCTCGGACACGCTGGCCCTGCGCACAACCTTCCTGCCGGAGAGAGACGGGAATTCCGGGAATTCCGGGAATTCCAGGGAATGATGGGGAACGTTCGAGGGAATTTTGCGATTTTTTGGGGATTTTTTGGGGGATTTTTAGGATTTTTTTGGGATTTTTTGGGGAATTTTTTGGGATTTTTGGCGGATTTTTTTGGGATTTTTTGAGGGATTTTTGGGGGGATTTTGGGGATTTTTTTGGGATTTTCTTTGTTTTTGGGGGGGGGATTTTTTGGGTATTTTTGGGGGAATTTTTTTGGGGGGATTTTTTGGGGAATTTTGGGGGATTTTGGGGTTTTTTGGGATTTTTTTGGGGATTTTGGGGGGGTTTTGGCGGTGTTTTTTGGGGATTTTTGGGGGATTTTTTGGGGATTTTTTTTTTGATTTTTTGGGATTTTTTTTTTATTTTGGGGATTTTTTGGGATTTTTGGTTTTTTGGGGGGGATTTTTGGGGGTTTTTTGGGGTATTTTTTTGGGATTTGGGGGGTTTTTTTTGGATTTTTTTTTATTTTTGGGGGACTTTTTCTGATTTTTTAGGGATTTTTGGGGGGATTTTTTGGGGAATTTTTTTGGGAATTTTGGGGGATTTTTGGGGTTTTTTGTGACATTTTGGGGGGACTTTTTGGGGGATTTTTTGACATTTTTTGGGGATATTTTGGGGATGTGGGGGGGTTTTGGGGGGATTTTTGGGCGGATTTTTTGGGGGTTTTTGGAGGATTTTTGGGGGTTTTTTGGGACTTTTTGGGGGGATTTTGGGGAATTTGTGGGGGGATTTTTAGGGGTTTTTGGGGGATTTTTTTTGAGAATTTTTGGGTTTTTTGGGGATTTTTTTGGGATTTGTTGGGGGATTTTTTGGGAAATTTTTGGGATTTTTCTGGGATTTGTGGGGTTTTTTCGGGGGATATTTTTTAGGATTTTGGGGGGATTTATTGGGTTTTTTGGGGGGTTTTTTTGGGGATTTTTGGGGGTTTTGGGAGTTTTTTGGGGGGGGTTTGGGGGATTTTTTTTGGTTTTTCTGGGATTTTTGGGGGGATTTTTGGGGGGATTTTTTGTGTTTTTTGGGTTTTTTTGGGGGTTTTTTGTGAGGATTTTTGGGATTTTTTGGGGTTTTTTTTGGGATTTTGGGGAATTTCGAGGGGATTTTGGGGATTTTTTGGGGGGATTTTTTTTTGAGATTTTTTGGGGATTTTGGGGGGTTTTTGGGGGGGGATTTTGGGGGTTTTTTTTAGGGTTTTTTGGGGTTTTTTTGGGATTTTGGGGGGGGATTTTTGGGATGTTTTGGGGATTTTTTGGGGGGATTTTTTGAGGAATTTTGGGGATTTTTTTGTGGAATTTTTGGGGTTTTTTGGGGGGAATTTTGGGTTTTTTTGGGTTCCGGATCTCCAGTGTCACCCCCAGAGCGCGGTGATGGCTGCGGGTGACAGCGCTGTGTCACCGGTGTCACCACCAGGGTCACCCTGACCCCCCCAGTGCCACCCTAATCCCCCCCAGTGTCCCCAATGTCCCCAGTGCCACCCCAATGTCCCCAATGCCACCCCAGATGTCCCCAATGATGTCCCCAATGATGTCCCCAATGTCCCCAATGATGTCCCCAATGTCCCCAATGATGTTCCAAATGTCCCCTCAATGTCCCCAATGTCCCCAATGCCACCCCAAAGTCCCCTCAGTGTCCCAAATGTCCCCAATGTCCCCTCAGTGTCCCCTCAGTGTCCCCAAATGTCCCCAATGCCACCCCAATGTCCCCAGAGGTCCCCAATGTCCCCTCACCCCCAGCTCCCCGTGCTGGACGTTCTCCTCTGCAGCAGTGACCCCAAATGTCCCCAATGTCCCCAATGATGTTCCCAATGCCCCCAGTGCCACCTCAATGTCCCCAATGTCCCCAAATGTCCCCGATGTCCCCTCAGTGTCCTCAATGTCCCCAGATGTCCCCAATGTCCCCTCACCCCCAGCTCCCCGTGCTGGACGTTCTCCTCTGCAGCAGCGACCCCAAATGTCCCCAATGTCCCCTCAGTGTCCCCAATGTCCCCTCAGTGTCCCCAATGTCCCCAAATGTCCCCTCACCCGCGGCTGGCAGCGCTGGACGTTCTCCTCTGCAGCAGCGACCCCCAATGTCCCCAATGATGTCCCCAATGCCACCCCAATGTCCCCTCAGTGTCCCCAAACGTCCCCAAATGTCCCCAGATGTCCCCAATGTCCCCTCACCCGCGGCTGGCGGCGCTGGACGTTCTCCTCTGCAGCAGTGACCCCAAATGTCCCCAATGTCCCCCATGATGTCCCCAATGATGTCCCCAATGCCACCCCAATGTCCCCTCAGTGTCCCCAAACGTCCCCTCAGTGTCCCCAATGTCCCCTCACCCGCGGCTGGCGGCGCTGGACGTTCTCCTCTGCAGCAGCGACCCCCAATGTCCCCAATGTCCTTTCAATGTCCCCAATGATGTCCCCAATGATGTCCCCAGTGTCCCCAGATGTCCCCAATGCCACCCCAGATGTCCCCAATGATGTCCCCAATGTCCCCAGATGTCCCCTCACCCGCGGCTGGCGGCGCTGGACGTTCTCCTCTGCAGCAGCGATTTCTGTTTCTCCTGCGACCTCAGCACGGCCGCGCGTCTCTGCTGCAGCTCCAGGAGCCGTGACCGCGTGTCACTGTCACCACACACATCTGGGGACATCAGAGTGTCACCTGAGTGTCACCTCAGTGTCACCAATGTCACCAATGTCACCTCAGTGTCACCTCAGTGTCACCTCAGTGTCTCTGCTGCAGCTCCAGGAGCCGTGACCGCGTGTCACTGTCACCACACACATCTGGGGACACCAAAATGTCACCAAATGTCACCAAATGTCACCTGAGTGTCACCAATGTCACCTGAGTGTCACCTGAGTGTCACCTCAGCGTCTCTGCTGCAGCTCCAGGAGCCGTGACCACGTGTCACTGTCACCACACACATCTGGGGACACCAAAATGTCACCAAATGTCACCTGAGTGTCACCAGTGTCACCTGAGTGTCACCTGAGTGTCACCTGAGTGTCACCTGAGTGTCACCTCAGTGTCTCTGCTGCAGCTCCAGGAGCCGTGACCGCGTGTCACTGTCACCACACACATCTGGGGACATCGAAATGTCACCTGAGTGTCACCTGAGTGTCACCTCAGTGTCACCAAATGTCACCTCAGCACGGCCGCGCGTCTCTGCTGCAGCTCCAGGAGCCGTGACCGTGTGTCACTGTCACCACACACATCTGGGGACACCAAAATGTCACCTCAGTGTCACCAATGTCACCTGAGTGTCACCTGAGTGTCACCAATGTCACCTCAGTGTCACCTGAGTGTCACCAAATGTCACCTGAGTGTCACCAATGTCACCTGAGTGTCATCAAATGTCATTGAAATGTCACCAAGTCCCAAAATGTCACTGAAATGTCCCCAAATGTCACCAAATGTCACCAAATGTCACCAAAATGTGCCCAAATGTCCCCGAATGTCACTGAAATGTCCCCAAATGTCCCCAAATGTCCCCAAAAGTCACCAAATGTCACTGAAATGTCACCAAATGTCCCCAAATGTCACTGAAATGTCACCAAATGTCACCAAATGTCACTGAAATGTCCCCAAATGTCCCCAAATGTCACTGAAATGTCCCCAAATGTCACCAAATGTCACCAAATGTCCCCAAAAGTCACCAAATGTCACTGAAATGTCACCAAATGTCCCCAAATGTCCCCGAATGTCCCCAAAAGTCACCAAATGTCACTGAAATGTCCCCAAAATGTCCCCAAATGTCACTGAAATGTCCCCAAATGTCCCCAAATGTCACTGAAATGTCCCCAAATGTCCCCAAATGTCACTGAAATGTCCCCAAAATGTCACCAAATGTCACTGAAATGTCACCAAATGTCCCCAAATGTCCCCAAATGTCACTGAAATGTCACCAAATGTCACTGAAATGTCCCCAAATGTCACCAAATGTCCCCAAATGTCCCCAAATGACCCCAAATGTCCCCAAATGTCACTGAAATGTCCCCAAATGTCCCCAAATGTCCCCAAATGTCCCCAAATGTCCCCAAATGTCACTGAAATGTCCCCAAATGTCCCCAAATGTCACTGAAATGTCCCCAAATGTCCCCAAATGTCACCAAATGTCACTGAAATGTCACCAAATGTCCCCAAATGTCACTGAAATGTCACCAAATGTCACCAAATGTCACCAAATGTCCCCGAATGTCACCAAATGTCCCCAAATGTCCCCAAATGTCCCCAAATGTCACTGAAATGTCCCCAAATGTCCCCAAATGTCCCCAAATGTCCCCAAATGTCACCAAATGTCACCAAATGTCTCTGAAATGTCCCCAAATGTCCCCAAATGTCACCTCGGTGTCACTGAAATGTCCCCAAATGTCCCCAAAATGTCACCAAATGTCACTGAAATGTCACCAAATGTCCCCAAATGTCACCAAATTTCACCAAATGTCCCAAAATGTCCCCAAATGTCCCCAAACGTCACTGAAATGTCCCCAAATGTCACCAAATGTCACTGAAATGTCCCCAAATGTCACTGAAATGTCCCCAAATGTCCCCGAAATGTCCCCAAATGTCACTGAAATGTCCCCAAATGTCCCCAAATGTCCCCAAATGTCACTGAAATGTCCCCAAATGTCCCCAAATGTCACTGAAATGTCCCCAAATGTCCCCAAATGTCACCAAATGTCACTGAAATGTCCCCAAATGTCCCCAAATGTCACTGAAATGTCCCCAAATGTCCCCAAATGTCACCAAATGTCCCCGAAATGTCCCCAAATGTCACTGAAATGTCCCCAAATGTCCCCAAATGTCACTGAAACGTCCCAAAATGTCCCCAAATGTCTCCAAATGTCACTGAAATGTCCCCAAATGTCCCCAAATGTCCCCAAATGTCCGCAAATGTCCCCAAATGTCCGCAAATGTCCCCAAATGTCCCCAAATGTCCCCAAATGTCACCGAAATGTCCCCAAATGTCCCCAAATGTCACTGAAATGTCCCCAAATGTCACTGAAATGTCCCCAAAATGTCCCTGAAATGTCCCCAAATGTCCCCAAATGTCCCAAATTTGGGCGTTTTCGCCCCAAACCGGTGTCACCCACCCAGGGGCGTCTCGTCCAGGGCGGATTTGGCTCCCAGGTCGGCGCCGTGGGCAACCAGGAGCTCGGCCAGAGGCAGCTTTTGGGGGAAAAACACGGAGAAATGGTTAAAAACGGGGAAAAATGGGGAAAAATGGGGAAAAAAACAAAAAAAATGGGGGAAAAATGGGGGAAAAACAGGAAAAAATGGTTAAAAATGGGGGAAAATGGGGAAAAAACAGGGAAAAAAACAAAAAAATGGGAAAAAATGGGGGGAAAATGGGGGGAAAAAAAATGGGAAAAAATGAGGAAAAAACAGGAAAAATGGTTAAAAATGGGGAAAAATGGGGAAAAATGGGGGAAAAAACAAAAAAATGGGAAAAAATGGGGGAAAAACAGGAAAAAATGGTTAAAAATGGGGGAAAATTGGGAAAAAATGGGGAAAAATGGGGGAAAAACACAGAGAAATGGATAAAAATGGGAAAAATGAGGGAAAAATGGGGGAAAACCACAAAAAAATGGGAAAAAAATGGGGGAAAACCAGGAAAAATGGATAAAAATGGGGAAAAATGGGGAAAAACGGGGGAAAAATGGGGAAAAAAAAACAAAAAAAAATGAGAAAAAATGGGGGAAAAACAGGAAAAAATGGTTAAAAATGGTTAAAAATGGGGAAAAATGGGGGAAAAACAGAGAAATGGTTAAAACTGGGGAAAAATGGGGAAAATGGGGGAAAAAACAAAAAAAAAGGGAAAAAATGGGGGAGAAACAGGAAAAATGGTTAAAAATGGGGAAAATGGGGAAATACGGGGAAAAAATGGTGAAAAAAACATAAAAAAAGGGAAAAAATGGGGGAAAAACAGGAAAAAATGGTTAAAAATGGGGAGAAATGGGGAAAAAACCAAAAAAAATGGGAAAAAATGGGGGAAAAACACAGAGAAATGGTTAAAAATGGGGAAAATGGGGAAAAATGGGGGAAAAAACAAAACAAAAGGGAAAAAATGGGGGAAAAAAAGGAAAAAATGGTTAAAAATGGGGAAAATGGGGGAAAAATGGGTGAAAACCACGGAGAAATGGTTAAAAATGGGGAAAAATGGGGAAAAAGGGGAAAAAAACAAAAAAATGGTTAAAAATGGGGGGAAAACAGGTAAAAATGGGGAAAAACAGGGAAAAATGGGGGAAAATGGGGAAAAATGGGGGAAAAAAGGAAAAAATGGTTAAAAATGGGGAAAATGGGGAAATACGGGGGAAAAATGGTGAAAAAAAAAACATAAAAAAAGGGAAAAAATGGGGGAAAAACAGGAAAAAATGGTTAAAAATGGTTAAAAATGGGCAAAAATGGGGAAAAATGGGGGGAAAATGGGGGAAAAACACAGAGAAATGGTTAAAAACGGGGAAAATGGGGAAAAACGGGGAAAAAATGGGGAAAAAACCAAAAAAAAAAGGGGAAAAAATGGGGGAAAACCAGGAAAAAATGGTGAAAAATGGGGAAAAATGGGGAAAAATGGGGGGAAAAGGGGGAAAAAATGGGAAAAAATGGGGGAAAAACACAGAGAAATGGTTAAAAATGGGGAAAATGGGGGAAAAAACCAAAAAAAATGGAGAAAAATGGGGGGAAAACAGGAAAAAATGATTAAAAATGGGGAAAAATGGGGAAAATGGGGAAAAAATGTGGGAAAATGGAGAAAAAAAAACAAAAAAGAAGGAATAAAATGGGGGAAAAAAGGAAAAAATGATTAAAAATGGCAAAAATGGGGAAAAACGGGGAAAATGGGGAAAAAAATACAAAAAAAAAGGAACAAAATGGGGGAAAAAAAGAAAAAATGGTTAAAAATGGGGAAAAATGGGGAAAAATGGGGTGAAAACCACAAAGAAATGGTTAATAATGGGGAAAAATGGGGGGAAAATGGGGGAAAAAACAAAAAAATGGGAAAAAATGGGGGAAAAAAAGGAAAAAATAGTTAAAAATGGGGAAAAATGGGGAAAAATGGGGGAAAACCACGGAGAAATGGTTAAAAATGGGGAAAATGGGGTGAAAACACAGAGAAATGGGGAAAAACGGGGAAAAATGGGGAAAAAAGCAAAAAAAAAAGGGAAAAAATGGGGGGAAAACAGGAAAAATGGTTAAAAATGGGGAAAATGGGGAAAAACAGGGAAAATGGGGAAAAAACAAAAAAAATGGGAAAAAATGGGGGAAAAACAGGAAAAATGGTTAAAAATGGTTAAAAATGGGGAAAATGGGGAAAAATGGGGGAAAAAACAAAAAAATGTTTAAAAATGGGGGGAAAACAGGTAAAAATGGGGAAAAACAGGGAAAAACACACCAAAAAATGGGGGAAAAACAGGAAAAAATGGTTAAAAATGGGGAAAATGGGGAAAAACGGGAAAAAAAATGGGGAAAAAACAAAAAAAATGGGAAAAAATGGGGGAAAAACAGAGAAATGGTTAAAAATGGGGAAAATGGGGAAAAACGGGAAAAACGGGGGAAAAATGGGGAAAAAAATGGGAAAAAATGGGGGAAAACAGGAAAAAATGGTTAAAAATGGGGAAAAATGAGGAAAAAATGGGGAAAAAACCCCTAAGAATGGGGAAAAAACAGGAAAAAATAGTTAAAAATGGGGAAAAAAGGGGGGGAAAACAGAAAGAAATGGGGTAAAAACACAGAGAAATGGTTAAAAATGGGGGAAAATGGGAAAAAATGGGGGAAAATGGGAAAAAAACTATGGAAAAAACTGGAAAAATGGCTAAAAATGGGGAAAACCAGAAAAAATGGGGAAAAAACCCCAAGAATGGGGAAAAAACAGGAAAAAATAGTTAAAAATGGGGAAAATGGGGGAAAAACAGAAAGAAATGGGGTAAAAACACAGAGAAATGGTTAAAAATGGGGGAAAATGGGAAAAAATGGGGGAAAATGGGAAAAAATAGGGAAAAAATTGGAAAAATGGCTAAAAATGGGGAAAAATGGGGAAAAAATGGGGAAAAAAAACAAAAAAAAAGGGAAAAAATGGGGGAAAAACAGGAAAAAATGGATAAAAATGGGGAAAAACAGGGAAAAAAACACCAAAAAATGGGGGAAAAACAGGAAAAAATGGTTAAAAATGGGGGAAAATGGGGGAAAAATGGGGGAAAAATCGGGAAAAAATGGGGGGAAAATGGGGAAATGGGGTAAAAACAGAAAGAAATGGGGTAAAAACAGAGAAATGGTTAAAAATGGGGAAAACTTGAAGAAACTGTGAAAAATGGGGTAAAAACACAAAAAAATGGGGAAAAATGGGGAAAAAAATTGAAAAATTTGGGAAAATGGGGAAAAAACATGGAAAAATAGTGAAAAATGGGTTAAAAACACAAAGAAATGGTGAAAAATGGGATAAAAACACAAAAAAAGGGTGAAAAATGGGGTAAAAACTTGAAAAAATGGTGAAAAATGGGGAAAAATGGGGAAAAATGGGGAGGAAATGAGGAAAAACACAAAGAAACGGTGAAAAATGGGGGGAAAACAGGAAAAAGTGGGGAAAAACACAAAAAAATGGTGAAAAATGAGGCAAAAACATGAAAAAAATGGGGGGAAATGAGGTAAAAACACCAAAAAATGGTGAAAAGTGGGGTAAAAACACAAAAAAATGGGGGAAAATGGGGAAAAAACACAAAGAAACGGTGAAAAATGTGGAAAAACATAAAAAAACAAGGAAAATCATGGAAAAACAATGAAAAAAGTGTAAAAAATGGGGTAAAAACAAAAAAAATGGGGAAAAAACCCCTGAAAAACCGGGAGAAATGAGGTAAAAACACCAAAAAAAGGTGAAAAATGGGTTAAAAACCAAAAAAAACAGGTTTTAAAGCCAAAAAAAAGGTGAAAATGGGTTAAAAACTAAAAAAAACCACTCAGAAATGGGTTGGAAACCCTCAAAAAATTGAAAAAATGGGGGAAAAAAGGGAAAACAATAAAAAACAGGTTAAAAAGGTGAATTTTGGGTGAATTTTGGGTGAATTTTGAGGTGTTTTGGGGTGGCTTTGGGTGAATTTTGGGTGTTTTTAGGTGAATTTTGGGTGTTTTTAGGTGAATTTTGGGTGTATTTTGAGGTGAATTTTGGGTGAATTTTGGGTGTATTTTGAGGTGTTTTGGGGTGGTTTTGGGTGAATTTTGAGGTGTTTTTAGGTGAATTTTGGGTGTTTTTAGGTGAATTTTGGGTGTATTTTGGGGTGAATTTTGGGTGAATTTTGGGTGAATTTTGAGGTGTTTTGGGGTGGTTTTGGGTGAATTTTGGGTGTTTTTAGGTGAATTTTGGGTGTATTTTGGGGTGTTTTGGGGTGGTTTGGGTGAATTTTGGGTGTTTTTAGGTGAATTTTGGGTGTATTTTGGGGTGTTTTGGGGTGGTTTGGGTGAATTTTGGGTGTTTTTAGGTGAATTTTGGGTGTATTTTGAGGTGAATTTTGGGTGTTTTTAGGTGAATTTTGGGTGTATTTTGAGGTGAATTTTGGGGTGAATTTTGGGTGTATTTTGAGGTGTTTTGGGGTGGTTTTGGGTGTGGTTTTGGGTGAATTTTGGGTGTTTTTAGGTGAATTTTGGGTGTATTTTGGGGTGAATTTTGGGTGTATTTTGAGGTGTTTTGGGTGTGGTTTTGGGGGTGGTTTTGGGTGAATTTTGGGTGTTTTTAGGTGAATTTTGGGTGTATTTTGAGGTGAATTTTGGGTGTTTTTAGGTGAATTTTGGGTGTATTTTGGGTGAATTTTGGGTGTATTTTGACGTGTTTTGGGGCGGTTTTGGGTGAATTTTGGGTGTTTTTAGGTGAATTTTGGGTGTATTTTGGGGTGAATTTTGGGTGAATTTTGAGGTGTTTTGGGGGGGTTTTGGGTGAATTTTGGGTGTTTTTAGGTGAATTTTGGGTGGATTTGGGGGTGAATTTTGGGTGTATTTTTGGGTGTAATTTTTGGGTGGTTTTGGGTGAATTTTGGGTGTATTTTGAGGTGTTTTGGGGGTGGTTTTGGGGGTGGTTTTGGGTGAATTTTGGGTGTTTTTAGGTGAATTTTGGGTGTATTTTGGGGTGAATTTTGGGTGTATTTTGAGGTGTTTTGGGGGGGTTTTGGGTGAATTTTGGGTGTTTTTAGGTGAATTTTGGGTGTATTTGGGGGTGAATTTTGGGGTGAATTTTGGGTGTATTTTGAGGTGTTTTGGGGTGGTTTTGGGTGTATTTTGGGTGTTTTTAGGTGAATTTGGGTGTATTTTGAGGTGAATTTTGGGTGTTTTTAGGTGAATTTTGGGTGTATTTTGGGGTGAATTTTGGGTGAATTTTGGGTGTATTTTGACGTGTTTTGGGGTGGTTTTGGGTGTGGTTTTGGGTGAATTTTGGGTGTTTTTAGGTGAATTTTGGGTGTATTTTGGGGTGAATTTTGGGTGAATTTTGAGGTGTTTTGGGGCGGTTTTGGGTGAATTTTGGGTGTTTTTAAGTGAATTTTGGGTGTATTTTGGGGTGAATTTTGGGTGAATTTTGGGTGAATTTTGAGGTGTTTTGGGGCGGTTTTGGGTGAATTTTGGGTGTTTTTAGGTGAATTTTGGGTGTATTTTGAGGTGAATTTTGGGGTGAATTTTGGGTGAATTTTGAGGTGTTTTGGGGCGGTTTTGGGTGAATTTTGGGTGTTTTTAGGTGAATTTTGGGTGGATTTGGGGGTGAATTTTGGGTGTATTTTTGGGTGTAATTTTTGGGTGGTTTTGGGTGAATTTTGGGTGTATTTTGAGGTGTTTTGGGTGTGGTTTTGGGGGTGGTTTTGGGTGAATTTTGAGGTATTTTTAGGTGAATTTTGGGTGTTTTTAGGTGAATTTTGGGTGTATTTTGGGGTGAATTTTGGGGTGAATTTTGGGTGTATTTTGAGGTGTTTTGGGGTGGTTTTGGGTGTATTTTGGGTGTTTTTAGGTGATTTTGGGTGTATTTTGAGGTGAATTTTGGGTGTTTTTAGGTGAATTTTGGGTGTATTTTGGGGTGAATTTTGGGTGAATTTTGGGTGTATTTTGACGTGTTTTGGGGTGGTTTTGGGTGTGGTTTTGGGTGAATTTTGGGTGTTTTTAGGTGAATTTTGGGTGAATTTTGGGTATATTTTGGGGTGTTTTGGGGTGGTTTTGGGTGAATTTTGGGTGTTTTTAGGTGAATTTTGGGTGTATTTTGGGGTGAATTTTGGGTGAATTTTGAGGTGTTTTGGGGCGGTTTTGGGTGATTTTGGGTGTTTTTAGGTGAATTTTGGGTGGATTTGGGGGTGAATTTTGGGTGTATTTTTGGGTGTAATTTTTGGGTGGTTTTGGGTGTATTTTGGGTGTTTTTAGGTGAATTTTGGGTGTATTTTGGGGTGAATTTTGGGTGTATTTTGGGTGAATTTTGAGGTGTTTTTAGGTGAATTTTGGGTGTTTTTAGGTGAATTTTGGGTGAATTTTTAGGTGAATTTTGGGTGTATTTTGGGGTGAATTTTGGGTGAATTTTG
>CM063609.1:154702172-154751642 GCA_032357785.1 Periparus ater | reverse complement strand
ATTGAGGAAAAATTGAAGATAAAAGGGGAAATTTGGGAAAAAATTGAGGAAAAAAGAGGGAAAATTGGGATAAAGGGAGGGAAATTGAGGAGAAATGAGGGAAATTGGGGAAATTGGGATTTTTTGGGATTTCCCAGCTCCAAAGGGTCTGGAAAATCCTTGGGAATTGTGGGAATTGCTCACCCAGGACGGAGAAGCAGCGCAGCAGCTCCGTGTGGTTCTTGGCATTTGTGGGAATGTTGGGATCGGCCGGAGCACAAATCTGTGGGAAAACGGGAAAAAAACAATGGGAAAATGCAGGGAAAATGTGGGAAAAAAGCTGGGAAAAATAGGGAAAATATGGGGAAAAATGGGGAAAAATTAGGGAAATAAACTGGGAGAAATCAGGGAAAAAACAGGGAAAATTGGGGGGAAAAAACTGGGAAAATTCAGGGAAAATCTGGGAATAAAGAGGGAAAACCCAGGAAAAATCAGGGAAAATGTGGGGAAAAGCCTGGAAAAAATCAGGGGAAGTACCAGAAAAAGACCAGAAAAATCCTGGAAAAATTCACAAAAAATCTCCAAAAAATCCTGAAAAAATACATGGAAAATCCTAAAAAAAGTCCTGGGAAAATCCTGGAAAAATCCCAGAAAAATAAAAAAAAAGAAATCCAAAAAAGCCCCAAAAAATCTTGAAAAAATATGGGAAAAATTCTGAAAAAATCTGGGAAAAATCCCAGAAAAATCCGGGAAAAATCCAGGAAAAAGCTAAAAAAAAATCCTGAAAAAATCTGGGGAAAATTCAGAAAAAATCCAAGAAAATTCAACAAAAAATCATGGAAAAAATCCCAGAAAAATCCTGGAAAGATCCTGGGAAAATTCTGCAAAATCCCTGGAAAATCAAAAAAATATCCTGAAAAAAATATGGAAAAAATTCTGAAAAGATTTGAGAAAAAAAAAAAAAAAAGAAAAATTCCAGGAAAAATCCAGGAAAAATCTGGGAAAAGTCCAGGAAAAATCCCGGAAAATTCCAGAAAAAATCCTCAGAAAATCCTGGAAAAATCCCTGAATAATCCCCCAAAAAATCCTGAAAAAATATGGGAAAAATTCTCAAAAAATCTGGGAAAATCCCGGAAAAATCTGGGAAAATCCCGGAAAAATCTGGGAAAAATCTATGAAAAAATTTATGAAAAATCACAGAAAAATCCTAAAAAATCCAGGAAAATTAAAAAAAAAAAAAAAAAGAAAATCCCTGAAAAAATTTCTGGGAAAATCCCTGAAAAATTAAAAAAAAAAAAAAAATCCTGAAAAAATCTGGGAAAAATTCTGAAAAACTCTTGGAAAATCCCAGAAAAATCCTGGAAAAATCCCCAAATAATCTGGGAAAAATTCTGAAAAAATCAATGAAAAATCCTGAAAAAATCTGGGAAAAATTCTGAAAAAATCTTGGAAAATCCCAGAAAAATCCTGGAAAAATCCTGAAAAAATCTGGGAAAAATCTGGGAAAAATCCCAGAAAAATTCTGAAAAAATCTGGGAAAATTCCCAGAAAAATCCCAGAAAAATCCAGGAAAAATCCCAGAAAAATCCGGGACAAATCCAGCAGAATTCCAGGAAAAATTCCAGGATTTGAGGAGAATTCCCGGGAATTCCCTGACCTGGGCCAGCAGCGTTCCCAGGAGCGATTCCAGCTGCGCTTCCAAGCTCCGGCTCCCGATTCCCACGGAAGATTCCAGAATCTGGCAGAGGCTCTGTTGGGAAAAGAGAAAAAAATCAGGAAAAATCCATAAAAAAAAGGGAATTCCGGCAATTCCAGGGGGAAAATTCCCGAAAATCTCAATTTGAGGCTGTTCCTGGTTTTTTCTGGGATCAAATCCTGAATTTCCCTCCTGGATCCCAATTTGGATCTTTTTAATTCCTCATTTATTTTTTTTTTTGGGATGAGGTTTTCCAGTTCTTTGCCGGGATGTGAATATGGGGAATAATCCTGGAAAAATCTTGGAAAAATCCTGGGAAAATCCAGAAAAAATCCTGGGAAAATCCTGGGAGAATTCTGGGGAAAATCCACGGAAAACCCAAGAAAAATTCAGGAAAAATCCAGGAAAAATTCAGGAAGAATCCCCGAAAATTCCCTGAAAAACCCAAGAAAAATCAGGGAAAATCCAGGATAAATCCCAAAAAATTCCCTATAAAACCCAGGAAAAATCTGGGAAAAATCCTGGAAAAACCCCAGAAAATTCCAGGAAAAATCCAGGAAAAGATCCAGAAAATTCCTGGAGAAATCCAAGAATAATCCCTGAAAATTCTTTCAAAAAAAAAGGAAAAATCCCGAAAAATCCAGGAAAAATCCTGGAAAAATCCAGAAAAAACCCCAGAAAATTCCAAGAAAAATCCAGGATAAATCCAAAAAATTCCCTAAAAAAATCCAGGAAAAATCTGGGAAATTCCAGGAAAAATCCGGGAAAAATCCCAGAAAATTCCAAGAAAAATCCAGGATAAATCCAAAAAAAATCCCAAAAAAATCCAGGAAAAATCCAGGAAATTCCAGGAAAAATCCCAGAAAATTCCAAGAAAAATCCAGGATAAACCCCAAAAAATTCGCTAAAAAAAATCCAGGAAAAATCTGGGAAAATCCAAGAAAAATCCTGGGAAACTCCAAAAAATTCCAGGAAAAACCCAGGATAAATCCCTGAAAATCCCCGAAAAAAATCCAGAAAAAATCCTGGGAAAGTCCGGGAAAAATCCCAGAAAATTCCAGGAAAAATCCAGAATAAATCCCAAAAAATTCCTTTAAAAACCACTGAAAATTCCAAGAAAAATCCAGGAAAAATCCCAGCAAAGCCCCGAAATTCGGGAAAGAATTCCCAGACCTTGGAGATGGGAAAAGGCTCCGGGTGTTTCTTGTAGAGGCCGAGAATTCCCGGCAGGATTTTTGGGAGTTGCTCTTCCAGCTTTTCCTCGGGAATTAAGGAGCTCATGGGGCCCAGGGCTTCCACCACGGCCAAACGCACCTGGAAAAATCCGGGAAAAGAGCGGGAAAATCCCGGAATTCCAACGGGAATCGGAATGGGGGATGGGGAGGAGGAGGAATTCCGGGAATTCCCGAATCCGGGGGGGTTTAGGGTTAAAATTCCCGATCCTGAGGGATTGAATTCCCAAAATTCCCAGTCCTGTTCCAAATAACCCGATCCAAATATCCCAAATTCCCAAATCTGGGAATTCCCAAATTCCAAGAATTCCCATTCCCGCCATTCCCAAATCCCAGAATTCCCAAATCCGGGAATTCCCAAATCCCACCATTCTCAAATCCCGAAATTCCCATTCCCACTCTTCCCAAATCTGGGAATTCCCATTCCCACCATTCCAAAATCCCAGGAATTCCCATTCCCAGAATTCCCAAGTCCCAGAATTCCCACTCCCAGCATTCCCGAATCCTGGCATTCCCATTCCTGGAATTCCCAAATCCTGAGAATTCCCATGCCCACCATTCCCAAATCCCAGAATTCCCATTCCTGGAATTCCCAAATCCCGGAATTCCCATTCCCATCATTCCCAAATCCCAGGAATTCCCAAACCCAAGAATCCCCAAATCCTGGAATTCCCAAATCCCGAGAACTCCCGCTCCCAGCATTCCCAAATCCCAGAATTCCCATTCCCCCCATTCCCATTCCTGGAATTCCCACCCCCAGCATTCCCAAATCCAGGAATTCCCGCCCCCAGCATTCCCAAATACCAAAATTCCCAAATCCTGCAATTCCCAGGTCCAACCATTCCCGTTCCCACCATTCCCAAATCCCGGAATTCCCATTCCCGGAATTCCCGTTCCCAGCATTCCCACAACCCAGAATTCCCATTCCTGACATTCCCAAATCCCAGGAATTCCCATTCCCAGAATTCCTGAATCCCCAAATTCCCATTCCCGGAATTCCCGAATCCTGGAATTCCCAAATCCCGGAATTCCCGAATCCCGGAATTCCCGTTCCCAGAATTCCCAAATCCCAGAATTCCTGAATCCCCAAATTCCCGAATCCCGGAATTCCCGAATCCCAGAATTCCCAAATCCCAGAATTCCCAGAATTCCCATTCCCAGCATTCCCAAATGCCAGAATTCCCGAATCCCGGAATTCCCGAATCCCAGAATTCCCGTTCCCAGCATTCCCGAATCCCACCATTCTCATTCCTGGAATTCCCGAATCCCAGGATTCCCAATTTCAGGAATTCCCAAATCCTGCCATTCCCAAATCTCGGAATTCCCATTCCCAGAATTCCCGAATCCTGGAATTCCCAAATCCCAGAATTCCCAGAATTCCCGGAATTCCCAGAATTCCTGAATCCCCAAATTCCCATTCCCACCATTCCCATTCCCAGAATTCCCGAATCCCGGAATTCCCAAATCCCAGAATTCCCAGAATTCCCGGAATTCCCGGAATTCCCGAATCCCAGAATTCCCAATTTCAGGAATTCCCAAATCCTGCCATTCCCAAGTCCCGGAATTCCCATTCCCGGAATTCCCGTTCCCAGCATTCCCAAATCCCAGAATTCCCGAATCCCAGAATTCCCGAATCTCGGAATTCCCATTCCCACCATTCCCCTTCCCAGAATTCCCGAATCCGGGAATTCCCAAATCCCAGAATTCCCGGAATTCCCGGAATTCCCGAATCCCGGAATTCCCGTTCCCACCATTCCCACAACCCAGAATTCCCATTCCTGCCATTCCCAAATCCCAGGAATTCCCATTCCCAGAATTCCTGAATCCCCAAATTCCCATTCCCACCATTCCCATTCCCATAATTCCCGAATCCCGGAATTCCCAAATCCCAGAATTCCCAGAATTCCCGGAATTCCCGGAATTCCCAAATCCCAGAATTCCCGTTCCCAGCATTCCCAAATCCCGGAACTCCCATTCCCGAATCCTGGAATTCCCGTTCCCACCATTCCCACAACCCAGAATTCCCATTCCTGGCATTCCCAAATCCCAGGAATTCCCATTCCCAGAATTCCCGAATCCCGGAATTCCTGAATCCCAGAATTCCCGGAATTCCCATTCCCAGAATTCCCAAATCCCAGGAATTCCCATTCCTGGAATTCCCGAATCCCAGAATTCCCGTTCCCAGAATTCCTGAATCCCCAAATTCCCATTCCCAGAATTCCCAAACCCCAGAATTCCCGAATCCCCAAATTCTCAAATCCCAGAATTCCCGTTCCCAGAATTCCCAAATCCCAGAATTCCCAGAATTCCCGGAATTCCCAGCATTCCCAAATCCCAGAATTCCCAGAATTCCCGGAATTCCCGGAATTCCCGAATCCCGGGATTCCCACCTTGGCCTCTCTGTGGGGGAGCCAGGCCTGGAAGAGGAGCTCGAAGGCGGCTCCCAATTCCTGGGCAAAGGCGTCCCTGCGGATCGTGGGGTCCGGAGCCTGATCCCGAGCCGCCAAATATTCCACGATGCTCTCGCTGAAACGCTGCAGAGCTGCGGAAAAACATTCCAGGCAATTCCGGGATTCTTCGGGAATTTTGGGGGAATTTTTGGGAATTTTTTGGGATTTTTTGGGAATTTTTTTTGGATTTTTTTTGGAATTTTTGGGGGGTTTTTTGGATTTTTTGGGGGTTTTTAATGGAATTTTTCAAGGTTTTAAAAACTTTAGAAAGTTTGGGAAAGATTGGAAAATTTTAGGAATATTTGGGGATTTTTTGGGAATTTTTTGGGAATTTTTCGAATTTTTTTTGAAATTTTTTTGTAGTTTTGGGGAATTTTTTCGTATTTTTGGGGAATTTCTTTAGATTTTAATGGAATTTTCCAAGGTTTTAGAAACTTTATGGGATTTGGGAAAGATTGGAAAATTTTAGGAATATTTGGGGATTTTGGGGGGATTTTTTGGGAATTTTTGGGGTGGTTATCTTTGATTTTTAGGAATTTTTTGATTTTTAATTTGATTTTTTTGGGGAATTTTGATCCGGAGCCTGATCCCAACCCAGCAAATATTCCAGGATGCTCTCGCTGAAACGCTGCAGAGCTGGGGAAAAACATTCCAGGGAATTCCGGGATTCTTCGGGAATTTTTGGGGATTTTTTGGGAATTTTTTGGAATTTTTTTGGATTTTTTTGGGGAATTTTTTTTAATTTTTGAGGAATTTTTTAGGAATTTTTTAGGATTTTTTTGGGATTTTTATGGGATTTTTCAAGGTTTTAAAAACTTTAGAGAGGTTGGGAAAGATTGGAAAATTTTAGGAATATTTGGGAATTTTTTGGGAATTTTTTGGGAATTTTTCGAATTTTTTTTGAAATTTTTTTGTAGTTTTGGGGAATTTTTTCGTATTTTTGGGGAATTTTTTTAGATTTTAATGGAATTTTCCAAGGTTTTAGAAACTTTATGGGATTTGGGAAAGACTGGAAAATTTTAGGAATATTTGGGAATTTTGGGGGGATTTTTGGGAATTTTTGGGGTGGTTATTTTTGATTTTTAGGAATTTTTTGATTTTTAATTTGATTTTTTTGGAGAATTTTGATCCGGAGCCTGATCCCAACCCAGCAAATATTCCAGGATGCTCTCGCTGAAACGCTGCAGAGCTGCGGAAAAACATTCCAGGGAATTCCAGGATTCTTCGGGAATTTTGGGGGAATTTTTGGGAATTTTTTGGGGTTTTTTTGGAATTTTTTTGGGATTTTTTTTGGAATTTTTGGGGTTTTTTTAAGGAATTTTTTGGGAATTTTTTGGGGACTTCTATGGAATTTTTCAAGGTTTTAGAAACTTTATGGGGTTTGGGAAAGATCGGAAAATTTTAGGAATATTTGGGAATTTTTTGGGAATTTTTTGGGAATTTTTTTGGATTTTTTTTTGCCTTTTTTTTGAATTTTTGAGGATTTTTTTAGGAATTTTTTTAGGATTTCTGGGGATTTTTATGGAATTTTTCAAGGTTTTAGAAACTTTATGGGGTTTGGGAAAAGCTGGAAAATTTGAGGAATATTTGAGGATTTTTTGGGAATTTTGGGAGATTTTTGGGAATTTTTTTGGAATTTTTTCATCATTTTTGGGAATTTTTTTGTATTTTTGGGGGATTTTTTTTTTATTTTAATGGAATTTTCCAACGTTTTAGAAACTTTAGGGGGTTTGGGAAAGGTTGGGAAATTTTAGGAATATTTGGGAATTTTGGGGGGATTTTTTGGGAATTTTGGGGGTTTTTTTGCAGTTTTTTTAGCAATTTTTTGATTTTTAATTTGATTTTTTTGGGGAATTTTGATCCGGAGCCTGATCCCAACCCAGCAAATATTCCAGGATGCTCTCGCTGAAACGCTGCAGAGCTGGGGAAAAACATTCCAGGGAATTCCGGGATTCTTCGGGAATTTTTGGGGAATTTTTGGGAATTTTTTGGGAATTTTTTTTGGAATTTTTGGGGGTTTTTTTGGATTTTTTTGTGTTTTTTTTGGATTTTTTTGGGGTTTTTTATGGAATTTTTCAAGGTTTTAAAAACTTTAGAGAGTTTGGGAAAAGTTGGGAAATTTTAGGAATATTTGGGGATTTTTTGGGAATTTTTGGGAGATTTTTGGGAATTTTTTTGGAATTTTTTCATTGGTTTTGGGAATTTTTTTCGTATTTTCGGGGAATTTTTTTTTTATTTTTATGGAATTTTTCAAGGTTTTAGAAACTTTATGGGATTTGGGAAAGATTGGAAAATTTTAGGAATATTTGGGGATTTTGGGGGGATTTTTTGGGAATTTTTGGGGTGGTTATTTTTGATTTTTAGGAATTTTTTGATTTTTAATTTGATTTTTTTGGGGAATTTTGATCCGGAGCCTGATCCCAACCCAGCAAATATTCCAGGATGCTCTCGCTGAAACGCTGCAGAGCTGGGGAAAAACATTCCAGGGAATTCCAGGATTCTTCGGGAATTTTTGGGGGAATTTTTGGGAATTTTTTGGGATTTTTTGGGAATTTTTTTTGGATTTTTTTTGGAATTTTTGGGGGGTTTTTTTGGATTTTTTTGGGGTTTTTTATGGAATTTTTCAAGGTTTTAAAAGCTTTAGAGAGTTTGGGAAAGACTAAAAAATTTTAGGAATATTTGGGGATTTTTTGGGAATTTTTTGGGAATTTTTGGAAATTTTTTTGAAATTTTTTTGAAATTTTTTTGTAGTTTTGGGGAATTTTTTCGTATTTTTGGGGGATTTTTTTTTGGATTTTAATGGAATTTTCCAAGGTTTTAGAAACTTTACGGGATTTGGGAAGGGTTGAGAAATATTTTAGGAATTTTTGGGAATTTTTGGGGTGGTTATTTTTGATTTTTAGGAATTTTTTGATTTTTAATTTGATTTTTTTGGGAATTTTGATCCGGAGCCTGATCCCGACCCAGCAAATATTCCAGGATGCTCTCGCTGAAACGCTGCAGAGCTGGGGAAAAACATTCCAGGGAATTCCGGGATTCTTCGGGAATTTTGGGGGAATTTTGGGGAATTTTTTGGGATTTTTTGGGAATTTTTTTGGGATTTTTTTTTTAATTTTTGGGGTTTTTTTTGGATTTTTTGGGGATTTTTATGGAATTTTCCAAGGTTTTAAAAACTTTAGAGAGTTTGGGAAAGATTGGAAAATTTTAGGAATATTTGGGAATTTTTTGGGAATTTTTTGGGAATTTTTCGAATTTTTTTTGAAATTTTTTTGTAGTTTTGGGGAATTTTTTCGTATTTTTGGGGGATTTTTTTAGATTTTAATGGAATTTTCCAAGGTTTTAGAAACTTTATGGGATTTGGGAAAGATTGGAAAATTTTAGGAATATTTGGGAATTTTGGGGGGATTTTTTGGGAATTTTTGGGGTGGTTTTATTTGATTTTTAGGAATTTTTTGATTTTTAATTTGATTTTTTTGGGGAATTTTGATCCGGAGCCTGATCCCAACCCAGCAAATATTCCAGGATGCTCTCGCTGAAACGCTGCAGAGCTGGGGAAAAACATTCCAGGGAATTCCGGGATTCTTCGGGAATTTTTGGGGAATTTTTGGGAATTTTTTGGCCTTTTTTTTTAATTTTTGAGGAATTTTTTTGGAATTTTTTTGGATTTTTTGGGAATTTATTTGGGATTTTTTTTGGAATTTTTGGGGTTTTTTTTGGATTTTTTGGGGGTTTTTAATGGAATTTTTCAAGGTTTTAAAAACTTTAGAGAGTTTGGGAAAAGTTGGGAAATTTTAGGAATATTTGGGGATTTTTTGGGAATTTTTGGGGGATTTTTGGGAATTTTTTTGGAATTTTTTCATTTTGGGAATTTTTTTCATATTTTTTGGAGAATTTTTTTGGATTTTAATGGAATTTTTCAACATTTTCAAAGCTTTGTGGAGTTTGGAATAGGTTGGGAAATTTTAGGAATATTTGGGAATTTTGGGGGAATTTTTGGGGAATTTTTTGGGGACTTCTATGGAATTTTTCAAGGTTTTAGAAACTTTATGGGGTTTGGGAAAAGTTGGAAAATTTTAGGAATATTTGGGAATTTTGGTGGGATTTTTTTGGAATTTTTTGGAATTTTGGGGGGAATTTTTTTGGGAATTTTTTAGAATTTTTTAGAATTTTTGGGTTTTTTTAGGAATTTTTTTGGATTTTTGGGGGGACTTCTATGAAGTTTTTCAAGGTTTTAGAAACTTTATGGGGTTTGGGAAAAGTTGGAAAATTTTAGGAATATTTGGGGATTTTGGGAATCTTTGGGAATTTTTTGGGAAGTTTTTTGGGAATTTTTGGGGATTTTTTTTAGGGATTTTTTAGGATTTTTTTTTATTTTAATTGAATTTTTCAAGGTTTTAGAAATTCTTTGGGGTTTGGGAAGGGTTGGGAAATTTTAGGGATATTTGGGAATTTTTTAGGAATTTTTTAGGAATTTTTGGGGAATTTTTGGGATTTTATTTATTTTTTAAGTTTTTAATAAAAATCAAATAAAAAAAAAATTAAAATCCTTAAAAAATCCAAAAAAATCCAAAAAAAAATTCCAAACTTTCCCAAACCTTTCCCAATAAAATTCCCAAAAATTACATAAAAAAATCCCCAAAATCAAATGAAAAATAAAAAGAAATCCCAACAAAAATAATAAAAAAATAATCCCAAACTTTCCCAAAACTCCCCTATAAAATTCCAAAAAATTAAATGGAAAATCTAAAAAAAAATCCCAAAAAACTCCAAAAACTTCCCAAACCTTCCCCAAAAAATTTTAAAAAATTCAATGAAAAATTGCAAAAAATTCCAATAAAATTCCCAATACTTACAAAAAACTTTAAAAAATCCCAAAAAATTCAAAAAAATTAAAAAAATAAAAAACAAAAAAGAAATATTCCAATATTTCCCAAACACTTCCCAAAACATTACCAAGAATTCCATAAAAAATAGAAAAAATTCAAAAAAATTCCCAAACTTTCCCAAACCCCTCCCAATAAAATTCCCAAAAATTTCAGTAAAAAACCCCAAAAAATCAAATGAAAAATTCAAAAAATTCCCAAGAAAATTCCAACAAAATTTAAAAAAATTCCAATAAAATTCCTTAAAAAAATCAAAAAAAATAAAACAAAAAAAAAATTTAAAAATTACAAAAAAATTACAAAAAATTACAAAGAAATTCCCAAACTTTCCCAAACCTTTCCCCCAAAAAAAGTCCATGAAAAATTCCCAAAAATCAAACGAAAAATTCAAAAAAAATTCCAAGAAAAATCAAAAAAAAAATCCCAAAAAATTCCCAAATTTTCCCAAATTTTTTTCCCAGTGCTCCCTGAGCCCTTCCATGGAATTTCCCATCCCAAAATTCCCGGATCCCGCCTTTTTCCAGGTTTTTTTTTGGGAATGGTTACCGAAGCAGAGCGTGCATTTCATGGAATCCGCCCGGGCCATTCCCAGCATGGGCAGCAGCGTCCCCAGGATGGAATTCAGGAACGGAACCATCCCGAAAACTTGGGAAAAAAAAACGGGAAAAGGTCATGGAAAAAAATTCCCTGTGGAATTCTGGATCCAATTCCTAAAAATCTGGCTCTAATTCCCAGAATTCCAGCCCAAATTCCCAGAATTCCGGCCCAAATTCCCAATATTCCAACCCAAATTCCCAAATTTCAGCCTCAATCCCAAAATTCCAGCCCAAATTCCCAATATTCCAGCCCAAATTCCCAAAATTCTGGCCCCAATCCCAAATCCAGCCCAAATTCCCAGAATTCCAGCCCAAATTCCAAAAATTCCAGCCCAAATTCCCAGAATTCCAGCCCAAATTCCAGAAATTCCGGCCCAAATTCCCAGAATTTCAGCCTCAATCCCAAATCCAGCCCAAATTCCTGAAATTCTGGCCCAAGTTCCCAGAATTCCGGCCCAAATTCCCAGAATTTCTGCCTCAATCCCAAAATTCCAGCCCAAATTCCCAAAATTCTGGCCCCAATCCCAAATCCAGCTCAAATTCCCAAAATTCCAGCCCAAATTCTCAATATTCCGGCTTCAATTCCCAAAATTTCAGCCCCAATCCCAAATCCAGCCCAAATTCCTGAAATTCTGGCCCAAATTCCCAGAATTTCTGCCTCAATCCCAAAATTCCAGCCCAAATTCCCAAAATTCCAGCCCAAATTCCCAATATTCCGGCTTCAATTCCCAAAATTCCAGCCCCAATCCCAAATCCAGCCCAAATTCCCAAAATTCCGGCCCAAATTCCCAAATTTCAGCCTCAATCCCAAAATTCCAGCCCAAATTCCCAGAATTTCAGCCTCAATTCCCAGAATTCCAGCCCCAATTCCCGGAATTCCCGGAATTCCAGCCCCATTGATGAGCATTTCCCGGGATTCCCGAGGATTCTCAAGAACTTTCTGGAATTCCCAGGAATTTCCCAAGAATTCCCCGAAATTCCCAAGAACTTCCCAATATTTCCCAAAGAATTCCCAAGAATTCCCCCAGAATTTCCCCAGAATTCTCAATATTCCCAAAAAATTCCCAAGAATTCCCCAATAATCCCCCAATATTCCCACAGAATTCCCACAGAATTCCCAGATAATTACCAAAAATTCCCAAAAAATTCCCAAAATTCCCACAGAATTCCCCAAAATTCCCAAATATTCTCCCATAATTCCCCAAAATTGCCCAATATTCCTGAGAATTCCCAAGAGATCCTACAGAATTCCTAAGAATCCCCCAAAATTCCCAAAAATTCCCCAATATTCCCAAGAATTCCCAAGAATTCCCAAGAATTCCCAAAAATTCCCCCAAAATTCCCCAGAATTCCCCCAGAATTCCCAAAAAAATCCCAAAAAATCCCCTCAAATTCCCAAAAATTCCCCAATATTCCCACAGAATTCCCAAAAAAATTCCCCCAAAATTCCCACAGAATTCCCTGAATTCCCCCAAATTTCCCCAGAATTCCCAAAAATTCCCCACAATTCCCATAAATTCCCCAAGAATTCCCCCAAAATTCCCCAGAATTCCCAAAATTCCCCAGAATTCCCCCAGATTTCCCACAGAATTCCCAAAAATTCCCCAATATTCCCAAAAATTCCCAAAAAAATCCCCCAAAATTCCCAAAAAAATCCCCCAAAATTCCCCAGAATTCCCAAAATTCCCCAGAATTCCCAAAATTCCCCAGAATTCCCAAAAAAATCCCCCAAAAATCCCCCAAAATTCCCAGAATTCCCCCAATATCCCCCAGAATTCCCAGAATTCCTCAAATTCCCCAGATTTCCCACAGAATTCCCAAAAAAAATCCCAAAAAATCCCCCCAAATTCCCAAAAAAATCCCCAAAAATTCCCAGAATTCCCCCAATATCCCCCCAGAATTCCCAGAATTCCTGGAATTCCCCCAGATTTCCCACAGAATTCCCAAAAATCCCCCAAAATTCCCACAGAATTCCCAAAAATTCCCAGAATTCCCCCAATATCCCCCCAGAATTCCCAGAATTCCTGGAATTCCCCAGAATTCCCCCAGATTTCCCAAAAAAATCCCAAAAAATCCCCCCAAATTCCCAAAAAATCCCCAAAAATTCCCAGAATTCCCAAAAATTCCCCAATATTCCTACAGAATTCCTACAGAATTCCCAAAAAAATCCCAAAAAATCCCCAAAATTCCCCAGAATTCCCAAGAATTCCCAAAAAAATTCCCCAAAATTCCCCCCCAGAATTCCCCCAAAATTCCCAAGAATTCCCCCCAAATTCCCAAAAAAATCCCCCAAAATTCCCAGAATTCCCCCAATATCCCCCCAGAATTCCCAGAATTCCTGGCATTCCTGGAATTCCCCCAGATTTCCCACAGAATTCCCAAAAATTCCCCCAAAATTCCCCAAAAATCCCCCAAAATTCCCCAATATTCCCAAGAATTCCTACAGAATTCCCAAAAAAATCCCAAAAACCCCCCCCCAAATTCCCAAAAATTCCCCCAGAATTCCCAGAATTCCCCCAGAATTCCCAGAATTCCTGGAATTCCCCAGAATTCCCCCAGATTTCCCACAGAATTCCAAAAAATTCCCCAATATTCCCACAGAATTCCCCAATATTCGCAAAAATTCCCCAATATTCCCAAGAATTCCCAAAAATTCCCCCAAAATTCCCAAAAATTCCCCCAAAATTCCCCAGAATTCCCCCAGAATTCCCAAAAATTCCCCCAGAATTCCCAAAAAAATCCCAAAAAATCCCCCCAAATTCCAAAAAAATCCCCAAAAATTCCCAGAATTCCCCCAATATCCCCCCAAAATTCCCAGAATTCCCCCAAAATTCCCCAGAATTCCCCCAGAATTCCCGGCATTCCCGGCATTCCCGCTGACCGTTGGCGGCTGCGAGGTTTCCGAAGGTTCGGAGCAGGGCGGGATGGGGCAGAATTCCCGGCTGGAATTTTCCCAGCACCTCTTCCATCACTTTATTCAGGAATTTCTTCCCCAGCTCCACCAGGACCTGGCTGGCGGCTTCCTGCCATTCCCAGATTTCCTCCTGCAAAAAAATCCCGGGAATTTTTTGATTTCCCAGCGGGAAAATAACTCGGAAATTCCTTGAAATTCCTGTAAAAATTCCCGTAAAAATTCCCATAAAAATTCCCCCGTAAAAAATCCTCAAAATTCGCATAAAAAATTCCTAAAATCCACCAAAGCTTTCCCAAAAAATTCCCCCAAAAATCCCCCCAAATCCCATAAAATTCCCCGAAATTTCCCCAAAATACCATAAAAATTCCCATAAAAATTCCTAAAATCCACCAAAGCTTTCCCAAAAAATTCCCAAAAAATCCCCCCAAATCCCATAAAATTCCCCCAAAATTCCATAGAAATTCCCATAAAATTCCCATAAAATTCCCATAAAAATTCCTAAAATCCTCCAAAACTTTCCCAAAAAATTCCCAAAAAATCCCCCCAAATCCCATAAAAATTCACCCAAAATTCCATAAAAATTCCCATAAAATTCCCATAAAAATTCCTCAAAATTCCCATAAAAATTCCTAAAATGCCACAAAGCTTTCCCAAAAAATCCCCCCAAATTCCCCAGAAATTCCCCAAAATTCCCCCAAAATACCATAAAAATTCCCCAAAATTCCCATAAAAATTCCCATAAAAATTCCCATAAAAATTCCTAAAATCCACCAAAGCTTTCCCAAAAAATTCCCCAAAAAATCCCCCCAAATTCCCCCAAAAATAAAAAAAATCCCCCCCAAAATTCCCCCAAATTCCCTAAAATTCCCCCAAATATCCCAAAATTTCCAAAAAAAAATCCCAAAAATTAAAAAAAAAATTCCCCCCAAAATCCAAAACAATCCCCAAAAATCCCCAAAAAATCCCCAAAAATTCCTCCCAAAATTCCCCAAAATTCCCCCCAAAAATCCCAAAAAATTCCTGAAAAATTTTCCCAAAATTCCCCCCAAAAAATTCCCCAAAAAATCCCCAAGAAAATGCCAAAAAATAAAAAAAAAAATCCCGAAAAATTCCCCAAAAAATAAAAAAAAAAATCCAAAAAAATCCCCCCAAAATTCCCAAAAATTCCCCAAAATTCCCCAAAAATCCCAAAAAAATCCCAAAAAATCCCCAAAAAATCCCCTCCAAAAATCCCGAAAAAATCCCCCCAAATTCCCCAAGATGACCCCAAATATCCCAAAATTTCAAAAAAAAATCCCCAAAAATTTCCCAAAAAATTCCCCAAAATCCAGAACAATCCAAAAAAATCCCAAAAAAATCCCCAAAAAATCCAAAACAATCCAAAAAAATCCCAAAATATTCCCCAAAAATTCAAAAAAAAACCCAAAAATTCCCCAAATTACCCAAAAATCCCCAAAAAAATCCCCAAAAAATCCCAAAAAATCCCGAAAAAATCCCCCCAAATTCCCCCAAATATCCCAAAATTTCCCAAAATATTCCCAAAACTTCCCCCAAATTCCCCAAAAATTCCAAAAAAAATCCCCAAAAAATCCAAAAAAATCCCCAAAAATTCCCAAAAAAATCCCAAAAAATCCCCCCAAAATCCCCAAAAAATCCAAAAAAATTCCCCCAAAATCCAAAACAATCCAAAAAAAATCCCAAAAAAATCCAAAAAAATTCCCAAAAATTTCCAAAAAATTCCCCCCAAAATCCTCAAAAAATCCCAAAAAATTCCTGAAAAACTTCCCCAAAATTCCCAAAAAAATTCCCCCAAAAAATCCCCAAAAATAAAAAAAAAATCCTGAAAAATTCCCCAAAAATCCCCAAAAAATCCCAAAAAAATCCCAAAAAATTCCCAAAAAAATCCCCAAAAAATCCCAAAAAATTCCCAAAAAAATCCCAAAAAAATCCCAAAAAAATCCCCAAAAATCCCAAAAAATTCCCCCAAATCCCCCGAATTCCCCTGAGAATTCCAGGGATTTCTGGGAATTCCGGGAATTCCCTGTCCCACCTTGGCTCGGGTCATTTCGCGAGCGGCCAAAGCGGCGGCGGCGGCGGCCGAGCCCTTCCCGACATCCCGGAGGTGACTCCGGATAACGGAACCCATGGAAAACAGGATCAGAGCCCGGAACGGGAACGGCAGCTGGGAAAAACGGGAATGGAGAGAGAAATCTGGGAATTCTGGGGGTTCTGGGGGAAAAACTGGGAATTCTGGGGAAAAACTGGGAATTCTGAGGAAAATCTGAGAGTTCTGGGGTAAATTCTGGGAATTCTGGGGAAAATCTGGGAATTCTGGGGGAAATCTGGGAATTCTGGGGGAAAAACTGGGAATTCTGGGGAAAATCTGGGAGTTCTGGGGGAAATTCTGGGAATTCTGGGAATGGCGGGAACTCTGGAGAAAAAATTGGGAAAAAATCTGGAGAAAATCTGGGATTTCAGGGGAAAATCTGGAGAAAATCTGGGAATTCTGGGGAAATTCTGGGGGAAATCTGGGAATTCTGGGAACTCTGGGGGAAAAATTGGGGGAAAAGTCTGGGAATTCTGGGAAAAAATCTGGGAATTCTGGGGGAAATCTGGGAATTTTGGGGAAAATCTGGGAAAAAATTTGGGAAATCTGGGGGAAATCTGGGAATTCTGGGGGTTCTGGGGGAAAAATCTGGGAATTCAGGGGAAAATCTGGGAATTCTGGGGGAAAATCTGGGAATTCCGGGGGGAAATCTGGGAATTCTGGGAATTCTGGGGGAATTCTGGGGAAAAATCTGGGAATTCAGGGGAAAATCTGGGAATTCTGGGGAAAAATCTGGGAATTCTGGGGGAATTCTGGGAATTCTGGGGGAATTCTGGGGGAATTCTGGGAATCCTGGGGGAAAATCTGGGAATTCTGGGGAAAATCTGGGGGAACTCTGGGGGAAATCTGAGGAAAAAATTGGGAAAAAATCTGTTGATTCTGGGGAAAATCTGGAGAAAATCTGGGAATTCTAGGGAAAAATCTGGGAATTATGGAGAAAAAATCTGGGAATTATGGGGGAAAATCTGGGAATTCTGGGGGAATTCTGAGAAAAATCTGGGAATCCTGGGGGAATTCTGGGAATTCTGGGAAAAAATCTGGGAATTCTGGGGAAAATCTGTGGAAAATCTGGGAAATCTGAGGAAAATCTGGGAATTCTGGGGGAAATCTGGGAATTCTGGGGAAATCTGGGAATTCTGGGGGAAATCTGGGAATTCTGGGAATTGGGGGAATTCTGGGGAAAAATCTGGGAATTCTGGGAACTCTGGGGCAAAGATTGGGGAAAAAATCTGGGAATTCTGGGGAAAAATCTGGGAATTCTGGGGGAAAATCTGGGATTTCTGGGGAAAGTCTGGGAAAAAATTTGGGAAATCTGGTGGAAATCTGGGAATTCTGGGTGTTCTGGGAGAAAAATCTGGGAATTCAGGGGAAAATCTGGGAAATCTGAGGAAAATCTGGGAGTTCTGGGAGAATTCTGGGAATCCTGGGGGAAAATCTGGGAATTCCAGGGAAAATCAGGGAATTCTGGGGAAAATATGTGAATTCTGGGGGAAAATCTGGGAATTCTGGGGGAGATCTGGGGGAAATCTGGGAATTCTGGGGATTCTGGAAATTCTGGGGGGAAATCTGGGAATTTTGGGGGAAATCCGGGAATTCCCAGAATTCCCACAAAAATCCCATCTCCAAAACTTTCCCAACCTCCAGGAATTCCCAACCCTTCCCAAAATCTGGGAATTCCTGGAATTCCAAGGAAAATTACAGCTCCAAACCCTTCCCAACCTCCAAGAATTCCCAGAATTCCCAGGAAAACCCTTCCAGAACTCCGGGAATTCCCACAAAAATCCCATCTCCAAACCTTTCCCAAACTCCTGGAATTCTCAGAATTCCCAGCTCCAAACCTTTCCCAAAATCTGGGAATTCCAAACCCTTCCAGAATTCTGGGAATTCCTGGAATTCCAAGGAAATTCCCAGCTCCAAACCCTTCCCAAAATCTGGGAATTCCCAGAATTCCAAGGAAAATTACAGCTCCAAACCCTTCCCAACCTCCCAGAATTCCCAAACCCTTCCCAAAATCTGGGAATTCCCAGAATTCCCATCTCCAAATCCTTCCCAACCTCCAGGAATTCCCAGAATTTCCGCAAAAACCCTTTCAGAACTCTGGGAATTCCCAGAATTCCAAGGAAATTCCCATCTCCAAACCTTTCCCAACCTCCCAGAATTCCCAAACCCCTTCCAGAACTCCGGGAATTCCCGGAATTCCAAGGAAATTCCCATCTCCAAACCTTTCCCAAACTGTGGGAATTTCCAAATCCTTCCCAAAATCCGGGAATTCCCAGAATTCCCATCTCCAAACCTTTCCCAACCTCCCAGAATTCCCAAATCCTTCCAGAACTTTGGGAATTCCTGGAATTCCCATCCCCAAATCCTTCCCAAACTGTGGGAATTCCCAAACCCTTCCCAAAATCTGGGAATTCCCAGAATTCCAAGGAAAATCCCAGATCCAAACCTTCTCCAACCTCCAGGAATTCCCAGAATTCCCAGGAAAACCCTTCCAGAACTCCGGGAATTCCCACAAAAATCCCATCTCCAAACCTTTCCCAAACTCCTGGAATTCCCAGGAAATTCCCAGCTCCAAACCCTTCCCAAAATCTGAGAATTCCCAAAATTCCCATCTCCAAACCGTTCCCAACCTCCCAGAATTCCCAAATCCTTCCAGAACTTTGGGAATTCCTGGAATTCCAAGGAAAATCCCAGCTCCAAACCCTTCCCAAAATCTGGGAATTCCCAAATCTTTGAAAACTCCAGGAATTCCTGGAATTCCCAGGAAAATCCCAGATCCAAACCTTTCCCAACCTCCAAGAATTCCCAAATCCTTCCCAAAATCTGGGAATTCCCAGAATTCCAAGGAAATTCCCATCTCCAAACCCTTCCCAACCTCCCAGAATCCCCAAACCCCTTCCAGAACTTTGGGAATTCCCGGAATTCCCATCTCCAAACCCTTCCCAAACTGTGGGAATTCCCAAATCCTTCCCAAAATCTGGGAATTCCCAGAATCCCAAGGAAAATCCCATCTCCAAACCTTTCCCAACCTCCAGGAATTCCCAAACCCTTCCCAAAATCTGGGAATTCCTGGAATTCCAAGGAAATTTCCATCTCCAAACCCTTCCCAAACTGTGGGAATTCCCAAATCCTTCCAGAACTTTGGGAATTCCCGGAATTCCCATCTCCAAACCCTCCCCAAAATCTGGGAATTCCCAGAATTCCCATCCCCAAACCTTTCCCAACCTCCCAGAATTCCCAAATCCTTCCAGAACTTTGGGAATTCCCAGAATTCCAAGGAAAATCCCAGCTCCAAACCTTCTTCAACCTCCAGGAATTCCCAACCCCTCCCCAAAATCTGGGAATTCCTGGAATTCCCATCCCCAAACCCTCCCCAAAATCTGGGAATTCCCGGAATTCCCACCCCCAAATCCTTCCCAAACTCCAGGAATTCCCAGAATTCCCGGGAAAACCCTTCCAGAACTCGGGGAATTCCTGGAATTCCCACAAAAACCCCATCTCCAAACCCTTTCAGAACTCTGGGAATTCTTGGAATTCCCAGGAAATTCCCAGCTCCAAACCTTTCCCAAAATCTGGGAATTCCCAACTCTTTGAAAACTCCGGGAATTCTTGGAATTCCCAGGAAAATCCCATCTCCAAACCTTTCCCAACCTCCAGGAATTCCCAACCCCTCCCCAAAATCTGGGAATTCCCAGAATTCCCATCCCCAAATCCTTCCCAAACTGTGGGAATTCCCAAACCCTTCCCAAAATCTGGGAATTCCCAGAATTCCAAGGAAATTCCCATCTCCAAACCCTTCCCAACCTCCCAGAATTCCCAAATCCTTCCAGAACTTTGGGAATTCCCGGAATTCCAAGGAAAATCCCATCTCCAACCCCTTCCCAAATTCTGGGAATTCCCAAATCTTTGAAAACTCCGGGAATTCCTGGAATTCCCAGGAAATTCCCAGCTCCAAACCTTTCCCAAAATCTGGGAATTCCCAAAACCTTCCCAAAATCTGTGAATTCCCGGAATTCCGATCTCCAAACCCTTCCTAAATTCTGGGAATTCCCAACCCTTCCAGAACTTTGGGAATTCCCGGAATTCCCATCTCCAAACCCTTCCCAAAATCTGAGAATTCCCAAAATTCCCATCCCCAAACCTTTCCCAACCTCCCAGAATCCCCAAATCCTTCCAGAACTCCGGGAATTCCCGGAATTCCGTGGGAATTCCGGACCTTTTCGTGCTGCCTCAGGTACTCCCCGCAGCATTCCAGCATTTCCTCGGGATCGGCGTCTCCGAGGGCACACAGGGAATTCCGGATCTGCCGCTGAACCTCGGCGTCTTTATCCGTGCTCGCGTCCATCAGCGTCGTCGCCAGCCCTGGAACATTCCGGAATTCCCGAGGATTTCAACCCCAGGAATTTCCCCTTTTTTTCCTCAATTTTCCTCTTTTTTCCCCAATTTTTTCCCAATTTTTTCCCTAATTTTTCCCAATTTTTTCCCAATTTTTTCCTATTTTTTTTTCCTTTTTTCCCCTTTTTTTTCCTTTTTTTTTCCTTTTTTCCCCAATTTTTTTCCTCCTTTTTCCCCCTCTTTTTTCCTCCTTTTTCCCTCTTTTTTCCCCCTTTTTTCCTCCTTTTATTCCCTTTTTTCCCCAATTTACTCCCCAACTTTTTCCTCCTTTTTTTTCACATTTTTTTCCTTTTTCCCCCAATTTTTTTCCTCCCTTTTTCTTCTTTTTTCCCCAAATTTTTCCCAATTTTTTCCTATTTTTTTTTCCTTTTTTCCCCTTTTTTTCCTTTTTTTTCTCTTTTTTCCCCAATTTTTTTCTCCTTTTTCCTCCTTTTTTTCCCTCTTTTTTCTCCATTTTTTGCCCCTTTTTTCCCCTTTTTTCTCCTTTTTCCCCTTTTTTCCTCCTTTTATTCCCTTTTTTCCCCAATTTACTCCCCAATTTTTTCCTCCTTTTTTTCCCAATTTTTTTTCCTTTTTCCCACAATTTTTTTCCTCCCTTTTTCTTCTTTTTTCCCCAAATTTTTCCCATTTTTTTCCCAATTTTTTCCTATTTTTTTTCCTTTTTTCCCCTTTTTTTTCCTTTTTTTTTCCTTTTTTCCCCAATTTTTTTCCTCCTTTTTCCCCCTCTTTTTTCCTCCTTTTTTCCCTCTTTTTTCCCCCTTTTTTCCTCCTTTTATTCCCTTTTTTCCCCAATTTACTCCCCAACTTTTTCCTCCTTTTTTTTCACATTTTTTTCCTTTTTCCCCCAATTTTTTTCCTCCCTTTTTCTTTTTTTTCCCCAAATTTTTCCCATTTTTTTCCTATTTTTTTTCCTTTTTTCCCCTTTTTTTCCTTTTTTTTCTCTTTTTTCCCCAATTTTTTTCTCCTTTTTCCTCCTTTTTTTCCCTCTTTTTTCTCCATTTTTTGCCCCTTTTTTCCCCTTTTTTCTCCTTTTTCCCCTTTTTTCCTCCTTTTATTCCCTTTTTTCCCCAATTTACTCCCCAATTTTTTCCTCCTTTTTTTCCCAATTTTTTTTCCTTTTTCCCACAATTTTTTTCCTCCCTTTTTCTTCTTTTTTCCCCAAATTTTTCCCAATTTTTTCCCAATTTTTTCCTATTTTTTTTTCCTTTTTTCCCCTTTTTTTTCCTTTTTTTTTCCTTTTTTCCCCTTTTTTCCTCCTTTTTTCCCCTCTTTTTTCTCCATTTTTCCCCCCCTTTTTCCCCTTTTTTCCTCCTTTTATTCCCTTTTTTCCCCAATTTACTCCCCAATTTTTTCCTCCTTTTTTTCCCATTTTTTTTCCTTTTCCCCCCAATTTTTTTCCTCCCTTTTTCTTTTTTTTCCCCAAATTTTTCCCCATTTTTTCCTATTTTTTTTTCCTTTTTTCCCCTTTTTTTTTCCTTTTTTACCTCTTTTTTCCCCAATTTTTTTTTCTCTTTTTTCCTCCTTTATTTCCCTCTTTATTCTCCTTTTCCCCCTTTTTTCCTCCTTTTATTCCCTTTTTTCCCCAATTTCCTCCCCAATTTTTTCCTCCTTTTTTCCCCATTTTTTTTCCTTTTTCCCCCAATTTTTTCCACCCTTTTTCTTCTTTTTCCCCAAATTTTCCCTCCATTTTCCTCCCTTTTTTCCCCAATTTTTTTCCTCCTTCTTCCATCTTTTTTCCTCCTTTAATCCCAATTTTTCCTCCTTTTTTCCCCAATTTTTTCCCAATTTTTTTTCTCTTTTTTCCAAATTTTTTTCCTCTTTTTTCCCATTTTCCCCACTTTCCCCCCATTTTTTTCCCATTTTCCCCCATTTTTCCCTCTTTTTCTCTCATTTTTCCATCCCTTTTCCCCCCATTTTTCCATCCCTTTTCCCCCCATTTTTTCCCATTTTTCCATCCCGTTTTTCCCTATTTTTCCCCCAATTTTCCCCATTTTTCCTCCTTTTTCTTTCCCTTTTCCCCCCATTTTTTCCCATTTTTCCAACCCATTTTTCCCCATTTTTTCCTCTCTTTCCCCCCAATTTTCCATCCATTTTCTCCCCATTTTTTCCCTCATTTTTTCCCCATTTTCCCCTCATTTTTCCTTTTTTTTTTCCATTTTTCCTCCCATTTTTCCATCCCTTTTTCCCCTCATTTTTTCCCATTTTTCCATCCCATTTTCTCCATTTCTCCCCCTTTTCCCCCATTTTCCCATCCCATTTTTTCTCCATTTTTCCTCCTTTTTTTTCCCTTTTCCCCCCATTTTTTCCATCCCATTTTTACCACTTTCCCCCCATTTTTCCCCATTTTTCCCTCATTTTTCCATCCCTTTTCCCCCCATTTTTTCCCATTTTTCCATCCCATTTTTCCCCATTTTCCCCCAATTTCCCCATTTTTCCTCCTTTTCTTTTCCATTTTCCCTCATTTTTCCATCCCATTTTTCCCACTTTCCCCCATTTTCCCCATTTTTTCCCATTTTTCCCTCTTTCCCCCCCATTTTTTTCCCCATTTTTCCTCCTTTTTTTCCATTTTCCCCCATTTTTCCCATTTTTCCCTCTTTTCCCCCATTTTTCCATCCCGTTTTTTCTCCATTTTTCCTCCTTTTTTTTCCCTTTTCCCCCCATTTTTCCATTCCATTTTTTCCCCATTTTTTCTCCCATTTTTTCCCATTTTTCCTCCTTTTTTATCCATTTTCTCCTCATTTTTCCATCCCATTTTTACCACTTTTCCCCCCATTTTCCCCCATTTTCCCCATTTTTCCGTTTTCCCTCATTTTTCCATCCCATTTTTCCCCATTTTTTCCATTTTTTCCCATTTTTCCATTCCATTTTTCCCCAATTTTTCCCATTTTTCCTCCTTTTTTTTCCCTTTTCCCCCCATTTTTCCATCCCATTTTTCCCATTTTTTCCCATTTTCCCCCATTTTTCCCTCTTTTCCCCCCATTTTTCCATCCCATTTCCCCCCATTTTCCCCCATTTTCCCCCATTTTTCCCTCATTTTTCCATCCCTTTTCCCCCCATTTTTTCCCATTTTCCATCCCATTTTTCCCCATTTTTTCCCCAATTTTTCCCATTTTTCCATCCCATTTCCCCCCCCTTTTTTCCCCCATTTCTTCCCATTTTTCCATCCAATTTTTCCCCATTTTCCCCCATTTTTTCTCCATTTTTCCCCATTTTCCTCCTTTTTTTCCCATTTTCCACCATTTTTCCACCATTTTTTCCCATCCCATTTTTTCTCCATTTTTCTTCCTTTTTTTTCCCCATTTTTCCCCATTTTTCCTCCTTTTCTTTCCCTTTTCCCCCCATTTTTCCATCCCATTTTTTCCCCATTTTTTCCCATTTTTCCATCCAATTTTTCCCCATTTTTTCCCCATTTTTTCCCATTTTTTCCCATCCCATTTCCCCCCATTTTTCCTTCCCTTTTCCCCCCATTTTTTCCCATATTTCCATCCCGTTTTTCCCCATTTTTTCCCCAATTTTCCCCATTTTTCCTTTTTTTCCCCTTTTCCCCCCATTTTTCCATCCCATTTTTCCCCCCATTTTTCATCCCATTTTTACCACTTTTCCCCCATTTTTCCCCATTTTTCCCTCATTTTTCCATCCCTTTTCCCCCCATTTTTTCCCATTTTTCCCCATTTTCCCCCATTTTTTCCCATTTTTCCTCCTTTTTATTCCATTTTCCCTCATTTTTCCATCCCATTTTTACCACTTTCCCCCCATTTTTTCCCATTTTCCCCCCATTTTTTCCCATTTTTCCATCCCATTTTTCCCCATTTTTCCCCCATTTTTCCCCAATTTTCCATCCCATTTTTCCATCCCGTTTTTCCCCATTTTTTCCCCAATTTTTCCCATTTTTTCCCCCTTTTTTCCCAATTTTTTCCCATTTTCCCATCCCTTTTCCCGGGATTTCCCTCACTCCGGATCCGGGATTCCATCATGCTCCGCGTCTCCGGCTTTCCCGGGAGAACGAGCTCGGAATTCCTGGGAAAACAGAAAAGGGCCGGGAATTCCATGGGAAAAAAACGGGAATTCCGGGAATTCCATGGGAATTCCGGGAATTAAATGGGAATTTAATGGGAATTCTGGGAATTTAATGGGAATAATTGGGAATTTAATGGGAATTCCGGGAATTAAATGGGAATGATGGGAATTCTGGGAATTGAATGGGAATAATTGGGAATTTAATGGGAATTTAATGGGAATATTTGGGAATTTAATGGGAATTTTTGGAATTTAATGGGAATTCCAGGAATTTAATGGGAATTTAATGGGAATTCCATGGGAATTCTGGGAATTTAATGGGAATTCCGGGAATTAAATGGGAATTCTGGGAATTTAATGGGAATTCCATGGGAATTTAATGGTATTGGGAATTTAATGGGAATGAAATGGGAATTCTGGGAATTTAATGGGAATATTTGGGAATTTAATGGGAATTCTGGGAATTCCATGGGACTATTTGGGGAATTTAATGGGAATAATTGGGAATTTAATGGGAATTTAATGAAAATTCTGGGAATTTAATGGGGAATTTGGGAATGAAATGGGAATTCTGGGAATTTAATGGGAATATTTGGGAATGAAATGGGAATATTTGGGAATTTAATGGGAATTCAATGAAAATTCTGGGAATTTAATGGGAATAATTTGGAAGATTTGGGAATTTAATGGAAATATTTGGGAATTTAATGGGAATTGTGGGATTTAAGGGGAATATCTGGGAATGAAATGGGAATTCTGGGAATAAAATGGGAATATTTGGGAATTAAATGGGAATTCTGGGAATTTAATGGGAATTTAATGAAAATTATGGGAATTTAATGGGAATAATTTGGAATCTTTGGGAATTTAATGGGAATATTTGGGATTTAAGGGGAATATCTGGGAATGAAATGGGAATACTTGGGAATGAGATGGGAATTCTGGGAATTCAATGGGAATTCTGGAAATAAAATGGGAATATTTGGGAATTAAATGGGAATACTGGGAATTTAATGGGAATTTAATGGGAATTCAATGAAAATTCTGGGAATTTAATGGGAATAATTTGGAAGATTTGGGAATTTAATAGGAATATTTGGGATTTAATGGGAATCTTTGGGAATTTAATGGGAATTCTGGGAATTTAATGGGAATTCTGGGAATTTAATGGGAATATTTGGGAATTTAATGGGAATATTTGGGAATTTAATGGGAATTCTCTGCTCTGGGGGGGAATTAAAAGGGAATTCTGGGAATTCAATGGGAATTCCACAGGAATTGTGGGAATTTAATGGAATATTTGGGAATTTAATGGGAATTCGGGGAATTCAATGGGAATATTTGGGAATTCCACCGCAATTCTGGGAATTCAATGGGAATATTTGGGAATTTAATGGGAATATTTGGAATTCAATGGGAATTTTGGGAATCAAACAGGAATTCTGGGAATTTAATGGGAATATTTGGGAATTCAATGGGAATTCTCTGCTCCAGGGGCAGGAATTCCATGGGAATTTTGGGAATTTAATGGCAATTCTGGGAATTTAATGGGAATATTTGGGAATATAATGAGAATTCTGGGAATTTAATGGGAATTTAGTGGGAATTTAATAGGAATTCTCTGCTCTGGGGGGGGAATTCAATGGGAATTCTGGGAATGAAATGGGAATTTAATGGGAATTCCATAGGAATTGTGGGAATTACATGGGAATTTTGGGAATTCGATGGGAATTCCGAGCTGGAATTTTGGGAATTAAGTGGGAACTTCGGGAATTAAGTGGGAATTCTGGGAATTTAATGGGAATATTTGGGAATTTAATGGGAATTCTCTGCTCTGGGGGGGGGAATTAAATGGGAATTCTGGGAATTTGATGGGAATTCTGGGAATGAAATGGGAATTTTATGGGAATTCCATGGGAATTGTGGGAATTACATGGGAATTTTGGGAATTCGATGGGAATTCCGAGCTGGAATTTTGGGAATTAAGTGGGAATTATGGAAATTTAATGGAAGTATTTGGGAATTTAACGGGAATTCTGGGAATTTAATGGGAATATTTGGGGGTTTAAGGGGAATATTTGGGGATTTAATGGGAATTCTCTGCTCTGGGGGGGGAATTAAATGGGAATTCTGGGAATTTGATGGGAATTCTGGGAATTACATGGGAACTTCGGGAATTAAGTGGGAATTCTGGGAATTTAATGGGAATATTTGGGAATTTAATGGGAATATTTGGGAATTTAATGGGAATATTTGGGAATTTAATGGGAATTCTCTGCTCTGGGGGGGAATTCAATGGGAATTCTGTGATTTTAGTGGGAATTCTGGGAATGAAATGGGAATTTTATGGGAATTCCATAGGAATTGTGGGAATTACATGGGAATTTTGGGAATTCGATGGGAATTCCGAGCTGGAATTTTGGGAATTAAGTGGGAATTATGGAAATTTAATGGAAGTATTTGGGAATTTAACGGGAATTCTGGGAATTTAATGGGAATATTTGGGGGTTTAAGGGGAATATTTGGGGATTTAATGGGAATTCTCTGCTCTGGGGGGGGGGAATTAAATGGGAATTTTGGGAATTAAATGGGAATTCTGGGAATTACATGGGAACTTCGGGAATTAAGTGGGAATTCTGGGAATTTAATGGGAATATTTGGGAATTTAATGGGAATATTTGGGAATTTAATGGGAATTCTCTGCTCTGGGGGGGAATTAAATGGGAATTCTGGGAATTCCATGGGAATTTAATGGGAATTCCATAGGAATTGTGGGAATTACATGGGAATTTTGGGAATTCGATGGGAATTCCGAGCTGGAATTTTGGGAATTAAGTGGGAATTATGGAAATTTAATGGAAGTATTTGGGAATTTAATGGGAATTCTGGGAAGTTAATCGGAATATTTGGGGATTTAATGGGAATTCTCTGCTCTGGGGGGGGAATTAAATGGGAATTCTGGGAATTTGATGGGAATTCTGGGAATTCCATGGGAATTTAATGGGAATTCCATAGGAATTGTGGGAATTACATGGGAATTTTGGGAATTCGATGGGAATTCCGAGCTGGAATCAATCCAGAACCCCCAATCCCAGCAGGAAAAACTCGGGAATCTCCGGAGCTTCCATGGGGAGAATCCGTCTTTATCCGGGTGGGAATCGCCTCATCCCGGGATTCCTTCCTTTCCCAGAGATCCTGAAAACCGGGAAAAAACTCTGGGATCATTCCCAAAAAATAAAATCATTAAAAAAAATTCCCGGGAATGCCAATCCCAACCCCTCCCCCCCCTCTGGAATTCCAAAGCCGAGCTCCAGGGCCTTGTCCCAAATATTTGTCCCGAAAAAAGAAGTGGAGGAGGGAGGGAAAGAATTTTCCAGGGCATGGAAAAAAAAAACCGGGAAGGAGAAATTTTGGGATTCGGGAAAAAAAATTAAAAAAAGGGAATTTTTGGGGGTTTTTTTAGGGATAATTCCATGCTGGGAATGACATTCCAGACTTTTCCAGGAGCTGCTTCCAAAGGAATTATTCCCTGTCCTTGTCTCGAGGGCATTCCCGGCTCCGGGAGCCGAGTTTGGGAATTTTGGGAAAAGATTCCAGAGGAAAATTGGGAATTTCCACCCCTCCCCAACCCCCCCCAAAAAAAAAAAACCTCGGGGTTTTTCCCGATCTTTAAAAATTCCCATTCCTTGCGCCGGGGAGGGGTCTCGATCCTTCAAATTCCCGTTGCTGGGGGTTCCATCCCGAATTTTGGGGATTCCCGGTGGGAATTTTCCCTCCGGGAATGGGAAAAAAGGAGGGACAGGGAGGTCCTTGAAGGGGGGGGGGGGGAGGGGGGAGGTCCCGCCCAGGCCTCGGAAATTCCCGGGAATCTCCGGCAGCTCCCGCCGGGTCCCTTCTCCCTTCATCCTCCTCCTCCCGGATCCCAAATATTTGGGAATATTCCTGAATATTCCCGAATATTCCCAAATTTCCGAACCCCCCCCCCCCCCTCAACTCACCGGGACCCGCCCGGAGCCGCTTCCGGGTGCGGAGGCCACGCCCCCTTTAAGCCACGCCCACTCGGGGACGTCAACATGGAGGCCACGCCCCCTCGCGCTCTGATTGGCTGTGAGGAAAGGGGGCGGGGCTTGGGGTGTCACGTGGTGTTGGCGCCCCCTGGCGGGGCGGGAAACGGCCCCGGGGTCCCCAAATTCCCAAAAATCTCCTCAAAGTGTCCCCAAATTCCCAAAAATTCCCTCCCGGGGTCCCCAAATTCCCAAAAAATCCCTTCCGGGGTCCCCAAATTCCCAAAAAATCCCTCCCGGGGTCCCCAAATTCCCAAAAATCCCCTCCTGGGGTCCCCAAATTCCCAAAAATCCCTCCTGGGGTCCCCAAATTCCCAAAAATCCCTCCCGGGGTCCCCAAATTCCCAAAAATCCCCCTCAATGTCCCCAAATTCCCAAAAAATCCCTCCCGGGGACCCAAAATTCCCAAAAATTCCCTCCTGGTGTCCCCAAATTCCCAAAAATTCCCTCCCAGGGACCCAAAATTCCCAAAAAATCCCATCCCGGGGACCCAAATTCCCAACAAATCCCATCCCGGGGACCCAAATTCCCAAAAATCCCCCTCAATGTCCCCAAATTCCCAAAAAAATCCCTCCCGGGGTCCCCAAATTCCCAAAAATTCCATCCTGGGGTTCCCAAATTCCCAGAAATTCCCTCCCGGGGTCCCAAAATTCCCAAAAATTCCCCTCGATGTCCCCAAATTCCCAAGAATCCCTCCCAATTACCCCAAATTCCCAAAAATTCCCTCCCGGGGTCCCCAAATTCCCAAAAATCCCTCCCAGGGACCCCAAATTCCCAAAAATTCCCTCCTGGTGTCCCCAAATTCCCAAAAATTCCCTCCCAGGGACCCAAAATTCCCAAAAAGTCCCATCCCGGGGACCCAAATTCCCAAAAAATCCCATCCCGGGGACCCAAATTCCCAGAAATTCCCTTCCAGGGACCCAAAATTCCCAAAAAAATCCCTCCTGGTGTCCCAAAATTCCCAAAAATTCCCTCCCAGGGACCCAAAATTCCCAAAAATTCCCTCCCGGGGTCCCAAAATTCACCAAAATCCCTCCCGGGGTCCCCAAATTCCCAAAAGTCCATCCCGAGGACCCCAAATTCCCAAAATTCCCTCCCGGGGTCCCAAAATTCCCAAAAATCCCCTCCTGGGTTCCCCAAATTCCCAAAAATCCCTCCCAGGGACCCAAAATTCCCAAAAATCCCATCCCGGGGTCCCCAAATTCCCAAAAATTTCCTCCCAGGGACCCAAAATTCCCAAAAATCCCTCCTGGGATCCCTAAATTTCCAGAAATTCCCTCCCGGGGTCCCAAAATTCCCAGAAATTCCCTCCCGAGGTCCCCAAATTCCCAAAATTCCCTCCCGGGGTCCCAAAATTCCCAAAAATCCCCTCCTGGGTTCCCCAAATTCCCAAAAATTCCCTCCCAGGGACCCAAAATTCCCAAAAAATCCCATCCCGGGGTCCCCAAATTCCCAAAAAACCCATCTAGTGTCCCCAAAATTCCCAAAAAATCCCTCCTGGAGTCCCCAAATTCCCAAAAAGCCCTCCTGGTGTCCCAAAATTCCCAAAAATTCCCTCCCAGGGTCCCCAAATTCCCAAAAAATCTCTCCCGGAGTCCCCAAATTCCCAAAAATTTCCTCCCAGGAACCCCAAATTCCCAAAAAATCCCCTCCTGGGGTCCCAAAATTCCCAAGAATCAGTTCTGGTGTCCCCAAATTCCCCCCAATGTCCCCAAATTCTGCCTCGATGTCCCCAAATTTGGCTTCCTTGTCCCCAAATCCTCCCCCAGTGTCCCCAAATTCCCAAAAATTCCCTCTCGATGTCCCCAAATCCCCCCAAAATCGGTTCTGGAGTTCCCAAATCCCCCCCAATGTCCCCAAATCCCCCCCAATGTCCCCAAATCCCCCCCAATGTCCCCAAATTCTGCCTCAGTGTCCCCAAATCCCCCCCATGTCCCCAAATTTGGCCCCAATGTCCCCAAATGTCCCCAAAATTCCCTCCCGGGGTCCCCAAATTCCCAAAAATTCCATCCTGGGGTTCCCAAATTCCCAGAAATTCCCTCCCGGGGTCCCAAAATTCCCAAAAATTCCCCTCGATGTCCCCAAATTCCCAAGAATCCCTCCCAATTACCCCAAATTCCCAAAAATTCCCTCCCAGGGACCCCAAATTCCCAAAAATTCCCTCCTGGTGTCCCCAAATTCCCAAAAATTCCCTCCCAGGGACCCAAAATTCCCAAAAAATCCCATCCCGGGGACCCAAATTCCCAAAAAATCCCTCCCGGGGACCCAAATTCCCAGAAATTCCCTTCCAGGGACCCAAAATTCCCAAAAAATCCCTCCTGGTGTCCCAAAATTCCCAAAAATTCCCTCCCAGGGACCCAAAATTCCCAAAAATTCCCTCCCGGGGTCCCCAAATTCCCAAAAGTCCATCCCGAGGACCCCAAATTCCCAAAATTCCCTCCCGGGGTCCCAAAATTCCCAAAAATCCCCTCCTGGGGTCCCCAAATTCCCAAAAATCCCTCCCAGGGACCCAAAATTCCCAAAAATCCCATCCCGGGGTCCCCAAATTCCCAAAAATTTCCTCCCAGGGAACCAAAATTCCCAAAAATCCCCTCCTGGGATCCCTAAATTTCCAGAAATTCCCTCCCGGGGTCCCAAAATTCCCAGAAATTCCCTCCCGAGGTCCCCAAATTCCCAAAATTCCCTCCCGGGGTCCCAAAATTCCCCAAAATCCCCTCCTGGGTTCCCCAAATTCCCAAAAATTCCCTCCTGGTGTCCCCAAATTCCCAAAAATTCCCTCCCAGGGACCCAAAATTCCCAAAAAATCCCATCCCGGGGTCCCCAAATTCCCAAAAAACCCATCCAGTGTCCCCAAAATTCCCAAAAAATCCCTCCTGGAGTCCCCAAATTCCCAAAAAGCCCTCCTGGTGTCCCAAAATTCCCAAAAATTCCCTCCCAGGGTCCCCAAATTCCCAAAAAATCTCTCCCGGAGTCCCCAAATTCCCAAAAATTTCCTCCCAGGAACCCCAAATTCCCTCCCAGGGACCTAAAATTCCCATAAATTCCCTCCCGGGCTCCCCAAATTCCCAAAAATCCCTCCTGGTGTCCCAAAATTCCCTCCCAGGGACCCAAAATTCCCAAAAATCCCCTCCTGGGGTCCCAAAATTCCCAAGAATCAGTTCTGGTGTCCCCAAATCTCCCCCAATGTCCCCAAATCCTCCCCCAGTGTCCCCAAATTCCCAAAAATTCCCTCTTGATGTCCCCAAATCCCCCCAAAATCGGTTCTGGTGTCCCCAAATCCCCCCCAATGTCCCCAAATCCCCCCCAATGTCCCCAAATTCTGCCTCAGTGTCCCCAAATCCCCCCCAATGTCCCCAAATTTGGCCCCGATGTCCCCAAATGTCCCCAAAATTCCCTCCTGATGTCCCCGAATTCCCCCCCAATGTCCCCAAATTTGGTCTCAATGTCCCCAAATCCCCCCCAGTGTCCCCAAATCCCTCCTGGTGTCCCCAAATGTCCCCAAATCCGTTCTGGTGTCCCCAAATCCCCCCCCAGTGTCCCCAAATTCCCCTCCCGGTGTCCCCAAATTCTGCCTCAGTGTCCCCAGATGTCCCCCATTGTCCCCAGACTGGGTTCTGGTGTCCCCAGATTCGACCCCGATGTCCCCAAATGTCCCCAAATTCGGCCCCAATGTCCCCAAATCCCCTCCATTGTCCCCAAACTCGGTTCTGGTGTCCCCAGATTCGACCCCGATGTCCCCAAATCCTCCTCGATGTCCCCAAATGTCCCCAAATTCGGCCTCAGTGTCCCCAAATTCTGCCTCAGTGTCCCCAAATCCTCCTCGGTGTCCCCAAACCCCCCTCATTGTCCCCAAACTCGGTTCTGGTGTCCCCAAATTTGGCCCCAATGTCCCCAAATGTCCCCAAAATTCCCTCCTGGTGTCCCCAAATTCGGCCCAATTGTCCCCAAATCCCCCCCGATGTCCCCAAATTCTGCCTCGATGTCCCCAAATTTGGCTTCCTTGTCCCCAAATCCCCCCCCAGTGTCCCCAAATTCCCAAAAATTCCCTCTTGATGTCCCCAAATCCCCCCAAAATCGGTTCTGGTGTCCCCAAATCCCCCCCAATGTCCCCAAATCCCCCCCAATGTCCCCAAATCCCCCCCATGTCCCCAAATTTGGCCCCAATGTCCCCAAATGTCCCCAAAATTCCCTCCTGATGTCCCCGAATTCCCCCCCAATGTCCCCAAATTTGGTCTCAATGTCCCCAAATCCCCCCCAGTGTCCCCAAATTCCCCTCCCGGTGTCCCCAAATGTCCCCAAATTCTGCCTCAGTGTCCCCAGATGTCCCCCATTGTCCCCAGACTGGGTTCTGGTGTCCCCAGATTCGACCCCGATGTCCCCAGATGTCCCCAAATTCGGCCCCAATGTCCCCAAATTCTGCCTCGATGTCCCCAAATTTGGCTTCCTTGTCCCCAAATCCCCCCCCAGTGTCCCCAAATTCCCAAAAATTCTCTCTTGATGTCCCCAAATCCCCCCAAAATCGGTTCTGGTGTCCCCAAATCCCCCCCAATGTCCCCAAATCCCCCCCAGTGTCCCCAAATTCGTCCCTGATGTCCCCAAAATTCCCTCCTGATGTCCCCAAATTCCCCCCCAATGTCCCCAAATTTGGTCTCAATGTCCCCAAATCCCCCCCAGTGTCCCCAAATCCCTCCTGGTGTCCCCAAATCCGTTCTGGTGTCCCCAAATTCCCCTCCCGGTGTCCCCAAATGTCCCCAAATTCGGCCCCAATGTCCCCAAATCCCCTCCATTGTCCCCAAACTCGGTTCTGGTGTTCCCAGATTCGACCCCGATGTCCCCAAATCCTCCTCGGTGTCCCCAAATGTCCCCAAATTCGACCCCAATGTCCCCAAATCCTCCTCGGTGTCCCCAAATGTCCCCAAATTCTGCCTCAGTGTCCCCAAATGTCCCCAAATTCGGCCTCAGTGTCCCCAAATCCCCCCCAATGTCCCCAAATTCCCCAAAATCTCCTCCCGGTGTTGTCAAATGTCCCCAAATTCGGCCTCAGTGTCCCCAAATGTCCCCCAATGTCCCCAAATTCTGCCTCGATGTCCCCAAATTTGGCTTCCTTGTCCCCAAATCCCCCCCCCAGTGTCCCCAAATTCCCAAAAATTCCCTCTTGATGTCCCCAAATCCCCCCAAAATCGGTTCTGGTGTCCCCAAATCCCCCCCAATGTCCCCAAATTCTGCCTCAGTGTCCCCAAATCCCCCCCAATGTCCCCAAATCCCCCTCCCGGTGTCCCCAAATGTCCCCAAATTCTGCCTCAGTGTCCCCAGATGTCCCCCATTGTCCCCAGACTGGGTTCTGGTGTCCCCAGATTCGACCCCGATGTCCCCAAATGTCCCCAAATTCGGCCCCAATGTCCCCAAATCCCCTCCATTGTCCCCAAACTCGGTTCTGGTGTCCCCAGATTCGACCCCGATGTCCCCAAATCCTCCTCGATGTCCCCAAATGTCCCCAAATTCTGCCTCAGTGTCCCCAAATCCTCCTCGGTGTCCCCAAATCCCTCCTGATGTCCCCAAACCCCCCCTCACTGTCCCCAAACTCGGTTCTGGTGTCCCCAAATTTGGCCCCAATGTCCCCAAATCCTCCTCAGTGTCCCCAAACTCGGTTCTGGTGTCCCCAAATGTCCCCAAATTTGGCCCCAATGTCCCCAAAATTCCCTCCTGGTGTCCCCAAATTCCCCCCCAATGTCCCCAAATTTGGTCTCAATGTCCCCAAATCCCACCCAGTGTCCCCAAATCTCTCCTGGTGTCCCCAAATCCCCCCCCCGATGTCCCCAAACTCTGCCTCGATGTCCCCAAATTTGGCTTCCTTGTCCCCAAATCCTCCCCCAGTGTCCCCAAATTCCCAAAAATTCCCTCTTGATGTCCCCAAATCCCCCCAAAATCGGTTCTGGTGTCCCCAAATCCCCCCCCAATGTCCCCAAATTCTGCCTCAGTGTCCCCAAATCCCCCCCAATGTCCCCAAATTCGGCCCTGATGTCCCCAAATGTCCCCAAAATTCCCTCCTGATGTCCCCGAATTCCCCCCCAATGTCCCCAAATTTGGTCTCAATGTCCCCAAATCCCCCCCAGTGTCCCCAAATCTCTCCTGGTGTCCCCAAATCCGTTCTGGTGTCCCCAAATTCCCCCCCATGTCCCCAAATTCCCCTCCCGGTGTCCTCAAATGTCCCCAAATCCCTCCTGGTGTCCCCAAATCCCTCCCCAATGTCCCCAAATTCGGCCTCAATGTCCCCAAATGTCCCCCAATGACCCCAAATCCACTTCAATGTCCCCAAACTCCCCTCCAATGTCCCCAAAATCTGCCCCATTGTCCCCAAATTCTGCCTCAGTGTCCCCAAATGTCCCCCCCGATGTCCCCAGAGCTCTCGGTTGTCCCCAGCCCTGAGGAGGCCACTCCGGGTTTGGGGTGAAATCCTTTAATTGGACAACTTTGGGACACCCTGGAGGCTCCTCAGGGACAGCCCAGGGACACCACGGTGGCTTCTGGGGACATCCCAGGGACACCACAGTGGCTCCTCAAGGACATCCCATGGACACCATGGCGGACCTTTGGGGACATCCCAGGGACACCACGGTGGCTCCTCAAGGACATCCCAGGGACACCATGGTGGCTTTTGGGGACATCTCACTGTCACCATGGCAGATCCTCAGGAACATCTCATTGTCACCACGGTGGCTCCTCAGGGACATCCCAGGGACACCACGGTGCCTCCTCAGGGATGTCCCATGGACACCATGACGGACCTTTGGGGACATCCCAGGGACACCACGGTGGCTTCTGGGGACATCTCATGGACACCATGGTGGCTCCTCAGGAACATCTCATTGTCACCCTGGAGGCTCCTCAGGGACATCCCAGGGACCCCACGGTGGCTCCTCAAGGACATCCCATGGACACCATGGTGAGCCCTCAGGAACATCTCATTGTCACCATGGTGGCTCCTCAAGGACATCCCAGGAACACCACGGTGGCTTCTGGGAACATCCCAGGGACACCACGGTGGCTCCTCAAGGACATCCCAGGGACACCACGGTGGCTTTTGGGGACATCCCAGGACACCACGGTGGCTTCTGGGGACATCCCAGGGACACCATGGCAGATCCTCAGGAACATCTCATTGTCACCATGGTGGCTCCTCAAGGACATCCCAGGGACACCACGGTGGCTTCTGGGGACATCCCATGGACACCATGGCAGATCCTCAGGAACATCTCATTGTCACCGTGGTGGCTCCTCAAGGACATCCCACGGACACCATGAAGAACATTCAGGGACACCCCATTGTCACCATGGTGAATCCTCAGGAACATCTCATTGTCACCATGAGGGACCTTTAGATCACCATGAATGACCTTCAGAACCACCCCATTGTCACCGTGGTGGCTTTTGGTGCCACCACCCCATTGTCCCTGAGACAGTTCCTCAAGGACACCCCATTGTCACCACGAAGAACCCTTGGGGACATCTCATTGTCACCATGAAGGACCTTTAGGTCACCACGAAGAATCTTCAGGACCACCCCATTGTCACTTTGGTGGTTCTTTGGTGCCACCACCCCATTGTCACCATGGTGGACCCTCAGAAACCTCTCACTGTCACCATGAAGGACCCTTGGGGACATCTCATTGTCACCATGAAGGACCTTTAGGTCACCATGAAGAACCTTCAGGACCACCCCATTGTCACCAAGATGGCTCCTGAAGGACACCCCATTGTCACCACAAAGAACTCTTGGGAACATCTCATTGTCACCACAAAGAACCTTCAGGACCACCCCATTGTCACCTTGGTGGTTCTTTGGTGCCACCACCGCATTGTCACCATGAAGAACCCTTAGGAACATCTCATTGTCACCATGAAGGACCTTTAGATCATCATGAAAAACCTTCAGGACCACCCCATTGTCACCATGGTGGACCCTCAAAAACTTCTCATTGTCACCACGAAGGACCTTCAGGACCACGCCATTGTCACTGTGGTGGCTTTTGGTACCACCATTGTCCCCAAGGACACCCGGTTATCACCATGGTGGCTTTTGGTGCCACCACCCCATTGTCACCATGGTGGACCCTCAGAAACCTCTCACTGTCACCATGAACGACCCTTGGGGACATCTCATTGTCTCCATGAAGGACCTTTAGGTCACCACGAAGAACCTTCAGGTCACCACAAAAGACCTTCATGACCACCCCATTGTCACCGTGGTGGCTTTTGGTGCCACCACCCCATTGTCCCTGAGACAGTTCCTCAAGGACACCCCATTGTCACCACGAAGAACTCTTGGGGACATCTCATTGTCACCATGAAGGACCTTTAGGTCACCACGAAGAACCTTCAGGACCATCCCATTGTCACCTTGGTGGCTTTTTGGTGCCACCACCCCATTGTCACCATGGTGGACCCTCAGAAACCTCTCATTGTCACCACGAAGAACTCTTGGGGACATCTCATTGTCACCATGAAGGACCTTTAGGTCACCACGAAGAACCTTCAGGACCACCCCATTGTCACCTTGGTGGTTCTTTGGGGCCACCACCGCATTGTCAGCATGAAGAAGCCTTAGAAACATCTCATTGTCACCATGAAGGACCTTTAGATCATCATGAAAAACCTTCAGGACCACCCCATTGTCACCATGGTGGACCCTCAAAAACATCTCATGGTCACCATGATGGACCTTCAGGACCACCCCATTGTCACCGTGGTGGCTTTTGGTGCCACCACCCCATTGTCCCCAAAATGGCTCCTCAAGGACACCCCATTGTCACCATGGTGGACCCTTAGGGACATCTCATTGTCACCACGAAGAACCTTCAGGACCACCCCATTGTCACCATGGTGGACCCTCAAAAACGTCTCATTGTCACCATGAAGGACCTTCAGGACCACCCCATTGTCACCGTGGTGGCTTTTGGTACCACCATTGTCCCCAAGGACACCCGGTTATCACCATGGTGGCTTTTGGTGCCACCACCCCATTGTCACCATGACGGACCCTCAGGAACACCCCATTGTCACCATGAAGAACCTTTGGGGACATCTCATTGCCACCATGAAGGACCTTTAGATCACCATAAAGAACCTTTAGGACCACCCCATTGTCATCTTAGTGGCTTTTGGTGCCACCACCCCATTGTCCCCGAGACAGTTCCTCAAGGACACCCCATTGTCACCACGAAGAACTCTTGGGGACATCTCATGGTCACCATGAAGAACCTTTAGATCACCACGAAGAACCTTCAGGACCATCCCATTGTCACCAGGGTGGCTTTTGGTGCCACCACCCCATTGTCACCATGGTGGACTCTCAGAAACCTCTCATTGTCACCATGAAGGACCCTTGGGGACATCTCATTGTCACCATGAAGGACCTTTAGGTCACCACAAAGAACCTTCAGGACCACGCCATGGTCCCCATGGTGGCTCTTGGTGGCCCCATGGTCTCCAAGGACACCCCACTGTCACCATGAGGGACCTTCAGGACCATCCCATTGTCACCATGGTGGCTTTTGGTGGCCCCATGGTCCCCAAGGACATCCCACTGTCACCATGAAGGACCTTCAGGACCATCCCATTGTCTCTGTGGTGGCTTTTGGTGGCCCCATGGTCTCCAAGAACATCCCATGGTCCCCGTGGTGGCTTTTGGTGGCCCCATGGTCTCCAAGAACATCCCATGGTCCCCGTGGTGGCTTTTGGTGGCCCCATGGTCTCCAAGGACATCTCATTGTCACCATGAGGGACCTTCAGGACCATCCCATGGTCTCCGTGGTGGCTTTTGGTGGCCCCATGGTCCCCAAGGACATCTCATTGTCACCATGAAGGACCTTCAGGACCATCTCACAGTCCCCATGGTGGCTTTTGGTGGCCCCATGGTCTCCAAGAACATCCCATGGTCCCCGTGGTGGCTTTTGGTGCCACCATTGTCCCCAAGGACATCTCATGGTCACCATGAAGGACCTTCAGGACCATCCCATTGTCCCCGTGGTGGCTTTTGGTGGCCCCATGGTCTCCAAGGACATCTCACTGTCACCATGAAGGACCTTCAGGACCATCCCATGGTCCCCATGGTGGCTTTTGGTGGCCCCATTGTCCCCAAGAACATCCCATGGTCCCCGTGGTGGCTCTTGGTGGCCCCATGGTCCCCTCCGTCGCCGTTCCGATGTCACCTCGACGTCTCCTCCTCTTCCCGTTCCCGTTCCTTCCTCCTCCGTTCCTCCTCCTCATCCTCCTCCCTGAACCTCCTCTCCAGCTCCTCAGGAATTGTCACCTCCAGGAGATTCTCCATCCCCACCTCGGGCTCGTCCCCGATCAGCACCTACGGAATTCCCGCCAAAATCCCAAATTCCCCGCCTCGAGAATTCCCGGAATTCCCGGAATTCCCGGCTCACCTCGATGAGCTTCTGGCAGGCGCTGAGGACCTCGGGGTTCTTCTCCTCCTGGTGGAGCTCGCGGAGAACCAGGTAGGAACCGTTGGACCTCAGGTGGAACCGCCCGGATTTGGTGGCCGAGAGCTGGGGAAATTTGGGAATTTTGGGAATTTTTGGTGGGAATCGGAATCTGGGATTTTTTGGGATCTTCCAAGAAGAGAAACGGTTTTGTGGTGGGTGGTGGAACACGGAGAAGTTCTCCTGGAATTGCAGGAGATGGAGATGGAGGACGGGATTTGGGATGGAAGGGGTGGAATTCCTCCAGGGATCCCAAAATTCCTCCCAAAATCCCAAAATTCCTCATGAAATTCCCCAAAATTCCTCCAGGAACCCCCCAAACTCCTCAAAGAAACTCCAAAATTCCTCCCAAAATCCCAAAATTCCTCATGGAATTCCCAAAATTTCTCCAGGAATTCCCAAAATTCCTCAAAGAAACTCCAAAATTCCTCAAGGGATCCCAAAATTCCTCCCAAAATTCCTGAAACTCCTCAAAAAATCCCAAAATTTTTCATGAAATTCCCAAAATTCCTCACGGAATTCCTAAAAGTTTTCCCAGAATCACAAAATTCCTCAAGGAATGGTAAAAATTTCTCAACAAATCCCAAAATTCCTCATGAAATTCCCAAAATTCCTCAAAAGACTCCAAAATTCCCCCAAAAATTTCCCAAATTCCTCCCAAAAATTCCCAAAACTCCTCAAAAAAACCCCCAAAGCTCCTCAAAAAAAATCCTTAAAATTTCTCCCAATTTCCCAAAATTCTCACAAAATTCCCCCAAAATCCCAAAATTCCTCCCAAAATTCCACAAGAAAATTCCAAAATTCCTCAAAAAAGTCCCAAAATTCCCACAAAACCCAAAAACTCCCCACAAAATTCCCAAAATCCCTCCCAAAATTCCCAAAACTCCTCAAAAAAGTCCCCAAATTCCCATAAAACCCCAAAATTCCTCCTAAAAATTCCCAAAATTCCTCAAATAACCCCAAAATTCCACAAAAAAAACCCCCAAATTCCTCAGAAAATCCCAAAATTCCTCACAAAATCCTAAAATTCCTCAAGGAATCCCAAAATTCCTCAAGGAATTCCCAAAATTCCTCCAGGAACCCCCAAAATTCCTCAAAGAAACTCCAAAATTCCTCCCAAAATCCCAAAATTCCTCAAGGAATCCCAAAATTCCTCATCAAATCCCAAAATTCCTCAAGAAACCCCCAAAATTCGTTCCAAAATTCCCCAAATTCCTCCCAAAAATTCCCAAAACTCCTCAAAAAAAATCCTTCAAATTTCTCCCAAATTCTCCCAAAATTCCTCTCAAAATTCCCAAAATTCCACAAAAAAAATTCCAAAATTGCTCAAAAAAAAATCCCAAAATTCCCACAAAATGCCAAAATTCCCCAGAAAATTCCCAAAATCCCTCCCAGAAGTCCCAAAACTCCTCAAAAAAATCCCCAAATTCCCATAAAACCCAAAAATTCCTCCTAAAAATTCCCAAAACTTTTTAAAAAATCCCCAAATTCCACAAAAAACCCCCAAATTCCTCAGAAAATCCCAAAATTCCTCCTAAAAATTCCCAGAACTCCTCAAGAAAATCCCAAAATTCCACAAAAAACCCCAAAATTCCTCCCAAATTTGCAAAATTCTCCCAAAATTCCCAAAATTCCGCCAAAATTCCCAAAACTCCTCTCCAAATTCCCAAATTCCTCCCAAAATTCCCAAATTCCTCCCAGAATTCCCAGAGCTCTTCAGAAAATCCCAAAATTCCTCCAAAAACTCAGAAAATTCCCCAAAAATTCCCCCCAAAATTCCTCAAAAATTCCCAAAAAATTCCCCAAAATTCTCAAATAATCCCAAAATTCCTCGTGGAATTCCCAAAACTTCTCCAGGAATTCCCCAAATTCCTCAAAGAAACTCCAAAACTCCTCCCAAAATCCCAAAATTCCCCACGGAATTCCCAAAATTCCTCATCAAATCCCAAAATTCCTCAAGAAACCCCCAAAATTCGTCCCAAAATTCCCCAAATTCCTCCCAAAAATTCCCAAAACTCCTCAAAAAAAATTCTTAAAATTTCTCCCAAATTCTCCCAAAATTCCTCTCAAAATTCCCAAAGTTCCACAAAAAAAATTCCAAAATTGCTCAAAAAAATCCCCAAATTCCCACAAAATGCCAAAATTCCCCAGGAAATTCCCAAAATCCCTCCCAAAAGTCCCAAAACTCCTCAAAAAAAATCCCAAAATTCCCATAAAACCCCAAAATTCCTCCTAAAAATTCCCAAAATTTCTCAAATAACCCCAAAATTCCACAAAAAAACCCCCAAATTCCTCAGAAAATCCCAAAATTCCTCCCAAATTTGCAAAATTCTCCCAAAATTCCCAAAATTCCACCAAAATTCCCAAAACTCCTCAAAAAAATCCCCAAATTCCTCAGAAAATCCCAAAATTCCATAAAAAACCCCAAAATTCCTCCCAAATTTGCAAAATTCTCCCAAAATTCCCAAAATTCCGCCAAAATTCCCCAAAACTCCTCTCCAAATTCCCAAAATTCCCCCCAAAATTCCCAAATTCCTCCCAGAATTCCCAGAACTCCTCAGAAAATCACAAAACTCCTCCAAAAACTCAGAAAATTCCCCAAAAATTCCCAAAAAATTCCTCAAAAATTCCCCAAAAAATTCCCCAAAGTTCTCAAATAATCCCAAAATTCCTCCCCAAAATCCCAACATTCCTCCCAAAAATTCCCCAAAATTCTCAAATAATCCCAAATTCCTCCCCAAAATCCCAAAAATTCTCAAATAATCCCAAAATTCCTCCCCAAAATCCCAAAAAATTCCCAAAAATTCTCAATAATCCCAAAATTCCTCCCAAAAATCCCAAAAATTCTCAAATAATCCCAAAATTCCTCCCCAAAATCCCAAAATTCTTCCCAAAAATCCCCAAAAATTCTCAAATAATCCCAAAATTCCTCCCAAAAATCCCAAAAATTCTCAAATAATCCCAAAATTCCTCCCCAAAATCCCAAAATTCCTCCCAAAAATCCCCAAAAATTCTCAAATAATCCTAAAATTCCTCCCCAAAATCCCAAAAATTCTCAAATAATCCCCAAAATTCCTCCCCAAAATCCCAAAAATTCTCAAATAATCCCAAAATTCCTCCCAAAAATCCCAAAAAATTCCCAAAAATTCTCAAATAATCCCAAAATTCCTCCCGAAAATCCCAAAATTCCTCCCAAAAATCCCCAAAAATTCTCAAATAATCCCAAAATTCCTCCCCAAAATCCAAAATTCCTCCCCAAAATTTCCCAAAAATTCTCAAATAATCCCAAAATTCCTCCCAAAAATTCCCAAAAATTCTCAAATAATCCTAAAATTCCTCCCCAAAATCCCAAAAATTCTCAAATAATCCCAAAATTCCTCCCGAAAATCCCAAAATTCCTCCCAAAAATCCCCAAAAATTCTCAAATAATCCTAAAATTCCTCCCCAAAATCCCAAAATTCTCAAATAATCCCAAAATTCCTCCCAAAAATTCCCAAAAATTCTCAAATAATCCTAAAATTCCTCCCCAAAATCCCAAAAATTCTCAAATAATCCCAAAATTCCTCCCAAAAATCCCAAAAAATTCCCAAAAATTCTCAAATAATCCCAAAATTCCTCCCGAAAATCCCAAAATTCCTCCCAAAAATCCCAAAAAATTCTCAAATAATCCCAAAATTCCTCCCAAAAATTCCCAAAAATTCTCAAATCATCCCAAAATTCCTCCCAAATTCCCAGAATTCCCAAAAAATTCCTTTTCCCGCCAAAACTCTTCCCAAAAATCCCCGAATTCCCACCAAGATCAGCGTCTCCAGGATCATTTTCCGGATCTCGGGATCCTCTTCCCGCCGATGCTCCGGAGGGAGGAACTGCAAATCCACGGGAAGCTCTGGAATTCCAAAGGAAAAGTCAGGAAATCTGGGAATATCCCCAAAAAAATTCCCAAACCCAAAAGAATTCCCAAAAAATCTCAGGAAATCTGGGAATATTCCCAAAAAAATTCCCAAACCCAAAAGAATTCCCAAAAAAACTCAAGAAATCTGGGAATGTCCCAAAAAAATACTGAAAATATCTCAGGAAATCTGGGAATATTCCAAAAAAATTCCCAAAAACCTCAAGAAATCCAGGAAAATTCCCTAAAAATTCCCAAAAAACCTCAAAAAATCTGAGAATATTCCCCAAAAAACCGCAAGAAATCCGGGAATTTTCCCAAAAAACCTCAGGAAATCCAGGAATGCTCAAAAAAATTCCCAAAAAAATGTCAAGAAATCCGGGAATATTCCCAAAAATTCCCAAAAACCTCAAAAAATCCGTGAATATTCCCAAAAATTCCCAAAAAACCTCAAGAAATCTGGGAAAATTCCCAAAAAACCTCAAGAAACCCGGGAATATTCCCAAAAATTCCCAAAAAACCTCAAGAAATCCGGGAAAATTCCCAAAAAATCTCAGGAAATCCAGGAATGCTCCAAAAAATTCCCAAAAAACCTCAAAAAATCCGAGAATATTCCCAAAAATTCCCAAAAAATCTCAAGAAATCCGGGAATATTCCCAAAAATTCCCAAAAAACCTCAAGAAATCCAGGAATATTAAAAAGAAATCCCAAAAAACCTCAAGAAATCCGAGAATATTCCCCAAAAATTCCCAAAAAACCTCAAGAAATCCGGGAATATTCCCAAAAAATTCCAAAGAACCTCAAGAAATCTGGGAAAATTCCCAAAAAATCTCAGGAAATCCAGGAATATTCCCAAAAAATTCCAAAAAACCTCAGGAAATCCAAGAATGCTCCAAAAAATTCCCAAAAAACGTCAAGAAATCTGAGAATATTCCCAGAAATTCCCAAAAAATCTCAAGAAATCCGGGAATATTCCCAAAAAATTCCAAAGAACCTCAAAAAATCCGGGAAAATTCCCAAAAAATCTCAAGAAATCCGGGAAAATTCCCAAAAAATCTCAGGAAATCCAGGAATATTCCCAAAAATTCCCAAAAAACCTCAAGAAATCCGGGAATATTCCCAAAAAAAACTCAGGAAATCCAGGAATATTCCCAAAAAATTCCAAAAAACCTCAGGAAATCCAGGAATGCCCCAAAAAATTCCCAAAAAACGTCAAGAAATCCGGGAAAATTCCCAAAAAATCTCAAGAAATCCGGGAATATTAAAAAAAAAAATCCCAAAAAACCTCAAAAAATCCGAGAATATTCCCAAAAATTCCCAAAAAACCTCAAGAGATCCGGGAAAATTCCCAAAAAACCTCAAGAAATCCCGGAAAATTCCCAAAAAATCTCAAAAAATCCGGGAAAATTCCCAAAAAATCTCAGGAAATCCGGGAAAATTCCCAAAAAACCTCAAGAAATCCGGGAATATTAAAAAAAAAATCCCAAAAAACCTCAAGAAATCCGAGAATATTCCCCAAAAATTCCCAAAAAATCTCAAGAAATCCGGGAAAATTCCCAAAAAATCTCAGGAAATCCGGGAAAATTCCCAAAAAACTTCAAGAAATCCGGGAATATTCCCAAAAAATCTCAGGAAATCCGGGAAAATTCCCAAAAAATCTCAGGAAATCCCGGAAAATTCCCAAAAAATCTCAGGAAATCCGGGAAAATTCCCAAAAAATCTCAGAAAATCCGGGAAAATTCCCAAAAAACCTCAAGAAATCCGGGAAAATTCCCAAAAAATCTCAGGAAATCCCGGAAAATTCCCAAAAAACCTCAGGAAATCCGGGAAAATTCCCAAAAAATTCAAAAAAACCTCAGGAAATCTAGGAATGCTCCAAAAAATTCCCAAAAACCCTCAGGAAATCTGGGAATATTCCCAAAAAATCCCATAAAACCTCAAGAAATCCGGGAAAATTCCCAAAAAACCTCAGGAAATCCAGGAATGCTCCAAAAAATTCCCAAAAACCCTCAAGAAATCCGATAATACTCCCCAAAAATTCCCAAAAAACCTCAAAAAATCCAGGAAAATTCCAAAAAAAATCCCAAAAACTCAAGAAATCCGGGAAAATGCCAAAAAACCTTAAGAAATCCAGGAAAATTCCCAAAAAATTCCCAAAAAATCCCAAAAACCCTCAAAAAATCCAGGAAAATTCCCAAAAAATTCCAAGAAAACCACAAAAAATCCGGGAAAATTCCCAAAAAATCTCAGAAAATCTGGGAAAATTCCCAAAAAAACCTCAGGAAATCCGGGAAAATTCCCAAAAAACCTCAAGAAATCCCAAAAAATTCCCCAAAAATTCCCAAGAAATTCCCCGATCGGGATTTTCCGCTCACGTTCCGTCTCTTCCGGAGGCAATTCCAGGTTTCGGGCGAGCGGGAGCAGCAGGAACGGGAGCGCGTCCACCTCGGAGCTCAGCAGCCACTCGTGGTGCTCTGGGAATTCCAGGAAAAAAAAAAACCGGGATTCAATCCTAAAAATTCCCTGGGAATTCGTGGAGTTTGGGAAAAGGTTTGGAAATGGGATTTTCCTGGGAATTCTGGGAATTCTCGGAGTTCTGGAAAGGTTTGGAGCGGGGATTTTTCCGGGAAGTCGCAAATTTTGGGAAGGGTTTGGAATTCCCAGAATTTGGGAAAGGTTTGGAGCTGGGATTTTCCAAGGAATTCCAGGAATTCCCAGATTTCCAGAAGGGTTTGGAATTCCCAGAGTCTGGGAAAGGTTTGGAGATGGAATTTTCCCGGGAATTCCCAAATTTTGGGAAGGGTTTGGAGCTGAGATTTTCCTTGGAATTCTGGGAATTCCTGGATTTCCAGAAGGGTTTGGAATTCCCAGACTTCGGGAAAGGTTTGGAGCTGGGATTTTCCCAGGAATTCCCAAATTTTCAGAAAGGTTTGGAATTCCCAGATTTTGGGAAAGGTTTGGAGATGGGATTTTCCCGGGAATTCCCAGAATTCCCAAATTTTGGGAAGGCTTTGGAGCTGAGATTTTCCTTGGAATTCCAGGAATTCCTGGATTTCCAGAAGAGTTTGGAATTCCCAGACTTTGGGAAAGGTTTGGAGCTGGGATTTTCCCGGGAATTCCAGGAATTCCCAAATTTTCAGAAAGGTTTGGAATTCTCAGATTTTGAGAAAGGTTTGGAGATGGAATTTTCCCGGGAATTCCCAGAATTCCCAAATTTTGGGAAGGCTTTGGAACCGAAATTTTCTAAGCAATTCCAGGAATTCCCAGATTTTCAGAAGGGTTTGGAATTCCCAGATTTTGGAAAAGGTTTGGAGATGGAATTTTCCCGGGAATTCCCAAATTTTGGGAAGGGTTTGGAGATGGAATTTTCCCGGGAATTCTGGGAATTCCTGGATTTCCAGAAGGGTTTGGAATTCCCAGACTTTGGGAAAGGTTTGGAGCTGGGATTTTCCCGGGAATTTCCAGAATTCCCAAATTTTGGGAAGGCTTTGGAACCGAAATTTTCTAAGCAATTCCAGGAATTCCTGGATTTCCAGAAGGGTTTGGAATTCCCAGACTTTGGGAAGGGTTTGGAGCCGGAATTTTCCCATCAATCCCCACAATTCTAGAAACAGCCGGAAAAAAAATGGGAATTCCAAGAATTCCAGGAATTCCCAGGACTGCAAACACCCAACCCCACCCCTAAAATTCCCATTTTCCCACCCCCAAAATTCCCATTTTCCCACCCCACAATCCTCATTTTCCCACCCCCAAAATTCCCATTTTTCCACCCCTAAATTCCCATTTTTCCACCCATAAAATTCCAGGAATTTCCACCCCAAAATTCCCATTTTCTCCCCTAAAATTTCCATTTTCTCCCCTAAAATTCCCATTTTCCCACCTCTAAATTCCCATTTTCCCACCCAAAAATTCCAGGAATTTCCACCCCAAAATTCCCATTTTCCCCCCTAAAATTCCCGTTTTCCCCCCCCCATCCCATTTTCCCACCCCTAAAATTCCCATTTTCCCACCTTAAAATTCTCATTTTTCCACCTTAAAATTCCTATTTTCCCACCCAAAAATTCCAGGAATTCCCACCCAAAAACTGCCATTTTCCCACCCCTAAAATTCCCATTTTACCACCCCCAAAATTCCCATTTTCCCACCCTAAAATTCCCATTTTCCCACCTTAAAATTCCTATTTTCCCACCCAAAAATTCCAGGAATTCCCACCCTAAAATTGCCATTTTCCCACCCCAAAATTCCCATTTTCCCACCCCACAATCCCCATTTTTCCACCCCCAAAATTCCCATTTTCCCACCCCAAAATTCCCATTTTCCCACCCCTAAATTCCCATTTTTCCATCCCCAAAATTCCCATTTTCCCACCCCCAAAATTCCCATTTTCCCAGCCCCAAAATTCCCATTTTCCCCCCTTAAAATTCCCATTTTCCCACCTTAAAATTCCCATTTTCCCACCTTAAAATTCCCATTTTCCCACCCAAAAATTCCAGGAATTCCCACCCTAAAATTGCCATTTTCCCATCCCTAAAATTCCCATTTTCCCACCCCACAATCCCCATTTTCCCACCCCCAAAATTCCCATTTTTCCACCCCAAAATTCCCATTTTCCCACCCCAAAATTCCCATTTTCCCACCCAAAAATTCCAGGAATTCCCACCTTAAAATTCCCATTTTCCCATCCCCAAAATTCCCCGGAATTCCCACCTTAAAACTCCCATTTTCCCACCTAAAAATTCCCATTTTCCCACCCTAAAATTCCCATTTTCCCACCCTAAAATTCCCATTTTTCCACCCAAAAAATTCCAGGAATTTCCACCCCAAAATTCCCATTTTGCCCCCTAAAAATTCCCATTTTCCCCCCTAAAATTCCCATTTTCCCACCCAAAAATTCCAGGAATTCCCACCTTAAAATTCCCATTTTCCCATCCCCAAAAATTCCAGGAATTCCCACCCTAAAATTGCCATTTTCCCATCCCTAAAATTCCGGGAATTCCCACCCCAAAATTCCCATTTTCCCACCCCAAAATTCCCATTTTCCCATCCCCAAAATTCCCATTTTCCCATCCCCAAAATTCCCAGGAATTCCCACCTTAAAACTCCCATTTTCCCACCCCAAAATTCCCATTTTCCCACCCAAAAATTCCCATTTTTCCACCCCTAAAATTCCCATTTTCCCCCCTTAAAATTCCCATTTTCCCCCCCAAAATTCCCATTTTCCCCCCCAAAATTCCCATTTTCCCACCCCAAAATTCCCATTTCCCCCCCCCCCCACAATCCCCATTTTCCCACCCCCAAAATTCCCATTTTCCCACCCCACAATCCCCATTTTTCCACCCCTAAAATTCCCATTTTCCCATCCCCAAAAATCCCAGGAATTCCCACCTTAAAATTCCCATTCTCCCCCCCAAAATTCCCATTTCCCCACCCCTAAAATTCCCATTTTCCCACCTTAAAATTCCCATTTTCCCACCCCAAAATTCCCATTTTCCCACCCCTAAAATTCCCATTTTCCCACCCCTAAAATTCCAGGAATTCCCACCTTAAAATTGCCATTTTCCCATCCCCAAAAATCCCAGGAATTCCCACCTTAAAACTCCCATTTTCACACCCTAAAATTCCCATTTTCCCACCCCAAAATTGCCATTTTCCCACCTTAAAATTCCCATTTTCCCCCCCAAAATTCCCATTTTCCCCCCTTAAAATTCCCATTTTCCCCCCCAAAATTCCCATTTTCCCACCCCCAAAATTCCCATTTTCCCACCCCAAAATTCCCATTTTCCCACCCCAAAATTCCCATTTCCCCCCCCCCCCCAATTCCCATTTTCCCACCCCACAATCCCCATTTTCCCACCCCTAAAATTTCCATTTTCCCACCCCAAAATTCCCATTTTCCCACCCCTAAATTCCCATTTTCCCACCCAAAAATGCCAGGAATTCCCACCCCAAAATTCCCATTTTTCCACCCCCAAAATTCCCATTTTCCCACCTTAAAATTCCCATTTTCCCACCTTAAAATTCCCATTTTCCCACCCAAAATTCCCAGGAATCCCCACCTTAAAATTCCCATTTTCCCACCCAAAATTCCCATTTTTCCACCCCTAAAATTCCCATTTTCCCCCCTTAAAATTCCCATTTTCCCACCCAAAAATCCTCATTTTCCCACCCAAAATCCCCATTTCCCCCCCAAAATCCCCATTTTTCCCCCTTTCCCCCTCCCCCAATCCCGTTTTCCCGTGGTTTCTCCCCGTTGGGAATTCCTGTGCTCCGTTCCCGCGCTCATTCCCGGTTTTTTTCCGGAATTCACCGTGTTGGAAGCAGCAGTTCCTCAGGGCTCCGGCCGCTCCTCGTCGCAGCTCCGGCCGTTCCGGGTCCCTCAGCAGCTCCAGGATCCGTCGCGCCGCGCGCCTGAGACGATTCCCGCTGGAATTCCCGCTTTTCCGGGACTTATTCCCAGATTTTCCCGCGTTCCAGAGAAAATTTTCCCCTCCTTTTTTTTTTTTCCCTTTTCCTGCTTTTCCTTTTTTTCTCTTTCCCTTTTTCCCTTCCTTTTTTTTCCACTGGAATCCATTTTCCCTCTCTTCCTTTTTCCCTTTTCCCCTTTTTCCCCTCCCTTTCCCTTCTTCTCCTTCTATTTTTCTTTAATTTTCCTTTTCCTTCTTTTCCCTCCCCTTTTCTCTCCTTCCCTTTTTCCTTCTCCCTTTCCCCCTTTCCTTTTTCTCTTTTCCCCTTCCCTTTTTTCCCCTTTCCCTTTCCTCCTC
>CM063609.1:153404674-153470037 GCA_032357785.1 Periparus ater | reverse complement strand
TTCTCTTCTCTTCTTTCTCCTTTCTTCTTCTTTTCCCCCTTCTAAAAAATTGAAATAAATAGGAAAACCCCCACCAAACAACCCCAAACCAAACAACCCCATAAGTCCATTCAGATATATCCTGGAAGAGTTTGTTGATCTGCTGAAAATTAAGACTGCCTGGTCATCTTTTATTGGCCAAAAAAAGCCTCAATAAAAATAACCCAGACTCTCCAGACCACCCTCAAAACATTTTTAGATGCACTAACATTGGTCATTTGCAAATCTTACAGATCCCTTACACAGGAACAAATTAATTTTTAGTTTAATGAGGCAGAAGATTTGATAAAAAAGGAAAAAAAAAAAAACCTTTGAGTCTCTCCTTAGATGTATAAACTTTCTTCCTATACTTACCAGGAATCACCATCTCCTGCATGAAAAATGTCTTTGATAAAAGAAAAGTAAACAAAAAACCAAACAGATAATAAACCCGGATTTTTGCAACATGAAAGCCACCAGAGCTTGTTGTATTTGATGTTCTCTCCCCTCACTCTATGAAACATATTTTAAACAACTTTTTTCTTTAAATTACACACACATTAAATGTTTTTTTAGTATTTAGGGGAGTTTCTTTTAATGCTCTTTCTTGCAGAGCTCTTTGCTGTTGAGCATGTGTTAAAATTAACTTTTCCCTGGTGCAACCCAGCAATAAAATGCTGGAGAATGGGCTGGTAAATCTTAATGCATCCAGAAAAAAAACAGGGCTCTGGTAGGACAAAAGGATTAAAAAAACCCAAAACAAACAAAGAAAAGAGAATGAGAGGCAGAAAAAGACTAAAAGTTTTTGTCAGATTGATTTTTTTATTAAGAACCCCTACACTGGAATTCAGAACATGAGGATATTTTTTCCTGAATCTTGATGTGCAATTTCTTTGGGGGAGGATGGACAGCTGGGAAAAGGGGATCAGGAAGGGAGTGCTAAGTTACAGGGAAGCCACAGGAGCATTTTGCTAAGGTGACAATTGACAGGGAACAGGAGGAACTGATGTTTAACCACCATCTGTACTGGCAACTGAAGCGTTCCTCGGTGTCTCTTCATCCAGAAGATTCGCTCCAGTGCCACAGGGGGCTTGACAAGATTTCAAAGCGCAGCTTAGGAAGAAATCCTATCCTGGTGCACTGGAGTGGAACCTGCAGGATGAATAAACAATTTATTCCTTTTGTCTGATCTGACATTAACCTGCAATATCTGAAAGGACACATCTTCATACCTTGAAATAGGATAAAGGGCTGGCAGAATAAATTTCTGCTGATTTAAGGCACCATTTATCCCAGAACACGGTATAAAATGCAACTCTTTTGTGTAGATAGAGCACGGTGTTGGTCACCTGAAAGACGAGATTCCCAGTTAGATTTCCACAAGTATCATGGGAATGATATGGAGAAACACATCTGCTAGAGAAACATTGACTCTTAGGATCATTTAGGTTGGAAAAGACCTCCAGGATCATGAGATCCAACCTTTGGTTGAATATCCCCGTACCCACTAACCCATATCACAAATTCCCTCATCTACCTGCTTTTCCAGCACTTCCAGGGATGGTGACTCCACCACTTCCCTGGAACCCCAGCCAGGGTAGCCTGGAATTACACACCCAAAAATCCAGAGGGTGGATCTACCAAAGAGGAAACCAAACCAAGCACAGGTCACACTTTCCACTACAGAAATACCAGAACCTCATCAGAGGACTGCTCCCTGGCATCAATTTTAAGTGGGAAAATGCAGTTCTATCTGATCCCTCTGGAAGTGTCAGAGCCAGCTGAAATGCCCTTGTTTTGTTGGAAAGCATCCCTGGGAAAAAAAAGTTTCATAGAATTGTGGAATGTTTTGGGTTGGAAGGAGCCTTCAAGATTGTTTAGGGGCCCTGAGCAACCTGTTTTAGTGGGAGGTGTCCCTTGGGAGGAGTTTGGAACGTGATGATCTTTAAGGTCCCTCCCAACCCAAACCATTCTGTGATTCTTCAATGATTTGCAGTCTTCTGAACCAACCTGATCAATACCCAGTTAATGGAAAGCACAAAGAGAGCTGATCACAGGGAAATTAGAAAGCAAGATTGGACTAATTTAATCCAAATTTATGGAATTGCAGTTTGTCTCCCTACAACCTGGCCACCCCTTGTTGAGTGCATAAAGAGAAAAGGGAGCATATGATAAATGTTTTAAATGATTTATTTTGGGTGTTTGTGTTAAGATGTTCCAAAGTCCATTGCTGAGGTGTTTTAGCTCTCCACAGACTACCACAGGAGTTTGGAGTCACCAGCTGAGGTGTCTTTGTCCAATCCAATAAAGTGTTCTGCTTAAAATCTCAAGTCTGAGATTACAGAACCACCACAAAAGTGAAAGTTTCCCAAAAGTCCTGCTCAAACAACCTCTGTGCCAGCCCAGAGTCCTGTCCTACCACCTGGGCTCGGGTTTAAATCAAGCAAGAGGTTTTCTGTTGCTCTGGAAAATGTTGTTCGTATTTACAACTCACTTGCCTTGGAATGCTCAGAGGAAATGTTTCCATCAGTTTTCCTTTCACATCGATGTTTCCAGCTTGGCTCATGGGGCTGGGGTGTTTTATTGCAGCGTGAGTAATTATACCAAGGACTTCATACGTGAAAAATTAATGAAAGGAGAAACTGATTCATTTGTCTGATCTACACGTGAAAGTACAGAAAGAAACCCGGCCTGATAAGGCAAAAAGTCCTCTTTAAATCTGTTGGGAAGGCGATGCCTTCATCGAGGGCAGCTGTAATTGTGTGTGGTAGAGGCAGTTTCATTCCTTGATTCCTTGCAGCACCTTCCCATTCCACCCTCTTTAATTCACCCATTCCCATCCACAGCCCCATCCCTGTGTCCAAGGCCAGGTTGGACAGGGCTTGGAGCAACCTGGTCTATGGAAGGTGTTGGAATAAAAACCTCTTTAAGGTCCATTCCAACCCAAACCATTCTAGGACTTTTAAAATTGGTTTCCTCTGGGTTTTGCATGGACCAAATTAAACCCATAATGTGTGCAGACAAATGTGCCACTACCCCAGGGCTGAGCTATCGCCCAGATCTTTATTAAAGCCATTTTTCTTTTTAAATCACCTCCTTCCAAAGGGAGCTGGGAGAGAAGGAAGGTGCTCTCGTGGCCCATAAGCCAGCCTGGAGATACCTTCCTTGCTCTGCTGCCCACAGTGACTGAATATGAAAGTGTGAAAGTTCATCTTTGATCAGTGTGCAGAGAAATAAAACTCCTGGAGCCAGGCACAGCTTCTGGAGCAGTGGATGGAGGCCAACAGCCAAACTCCTCTTGGAAAACCCAAGTCTGCCTGGGGGGCTGAAGTGCATTAACCTCTGTATCTGGAATTCTTCAAAGGACAACTTAAATTACATCCTTTTGATTGAACTAGAACAGAGGTTTGAGAAAGCCCTGGGACATTTTTATTGTCTGTACCCTTTAGTGAATTAGAAAACCGGATTTGTTTAGTAGATTTTGGGTTCACTGCGGTCAACAGCTTCTTTGTGCTTTCTCTGTTAATCTGGTTCCTAAAAAAAGAGACCAGATTATTTTGTTTATTTTTATCTGTTTAGCTGTTTATCTATTTATCTATTAATCTATTTAGCTATCTATCTAATTAATTAATTAATTAATTAATGTATATATTTTATTTATTTATTTTTTCTATCTATCTATCTATCTATTTGTTTATTTGTTTGTTTATTTATTTATTTATTTAATTAATTAGTTAATTAATTAATATTTATTTATTTAAGATTATTTTAAAATTCATTTTGTTTATCAGATCCAAGCAGGCACCACTTGTGTGGAATCAAGGACTAGATACAGGGAGTGGGACCCATTTGATAGAGCATGGGAAAAGCATTTTTGCCAGTAGTGCTGCCAGTGTGGAAAGATGATGAAATACCGGATTTAAAGATGGCTTTAAATGAGGTATTGCAGAGGACGGTGGTATCAGCTGATGGTTTATTCAGGGAACTGGATGTTAGGGTGGGAAGCACTTAGGGGAAGGCTGAGATAAAGGCCCCAGGAAGGATGAAAATAGGTGAGAAAATGACACATTTGTGCTCAAATGTCTGGAAAACAGAGAGAGAGAGATCTGCACAGGATCCCTGGAAATGATGGAGATAAAGTTGGACAGAGGCATGCAATGGATGAAAAGGCAGATAGGTTAGACCAGTCTTCCACTTGTTTAGGAATCTGTTTTTCTACTCAAAAAGTTGCTGCCAGGGAGGATTTTTCTCATCCCACTTTGCAGGGTCAAGGAAAGCACCATTAGAATATTTTGTTTCAGGGCAGGGTGAACACAGAATGTGTGTTTTTAGAGTCATTTCTAAGCACAGACAGAGGAAAAATCACAGGAACAGCACAGGGAAACCAACAACCCCTGCTATTACTGCAGGTTTTCTTGTTTTCTCATGAGAAAGAGAAAAGAAAGAGGAAGAAGGAGTGAGAGGTGAAGGAGGGAAACAAATAAAAGACACAGTGGAAAAGAATAGAGGTCAAGAAAAAATGGATAAAAGGGCATGGGACACAAAGACAGAACATCCAGGAAGAAGAAGAAGAAGAAAGATGTGAAGTTTTTTTTGCTAAATGAGAAATATCCAGGATCTGCAGTGCTGGCTGGAAGTGCAAGAACCCATCCGAGAGCAAGGGAGAGAAAGGGTGATGGGAAAAGAGAGAAGGGGGGAGAAATTAAAGCAGCAGCAAGCGAAAAATAATCAAAGATAAATAAAGCCGACACAAAAAACGACTTTCATTTTCTCTTGCTGACACTCCAAAGTGAGCCGTAGGAGCAGAGGCTTTAATTTGCCTCCTCCCCACAGTCTCAGCCCCGCTGCTTCATCCAAGCCGGGGAGGCTGCGAAAACCTCCAGTACCAATTTATATGCTAATGGATTTCGTTTGTAAATCAAGGCAGGCTTTGGCAGTGCCTCCCCCCAGCCCAAATTCACTGGTGAGAAATGCTGTCCATCTCCACACACAGGGTAGGGAATTGCCCGACTCGGAGACACAAAAGACATCAAATCCTAAATAATTGGATCATTGATGGAGTTCATCCCCATGGATTAAGTTGCTGTTTCATCTCAGCCCCTCACCTGCTCAGTAGGAGCCTTTCTAAGAAGTTTTATAATTAGTCAAGCCTGGGAGAGGAAAAGAAAGTTCCCTCCTTCTTTTCCTCTCTGGTGTTCCCTGATTTCCTTCTTCAGAGCTCTCCTTGGAAAGACAAGGAAATGGCATCACTTACATTCTATTTTCACTTCTGAAAGAGTCTGCAAGTACCTGGAGAGGACAAGTCTGCTACGAGCCTCCCCATACCCAGAATGGGAATAAAATGGAATTATGAAGGTCCTGTCTTCTGCTGGAAGAGACCTGAGGGTCCTGAGGGACCAAGGGGAAAAAAATATCCTGATGTCCCAAAGGAAAGATGTCTCTGAAAGCTTTGAAAGATCAAGAAATCTGTTTTCTCAGCAGAATTAGAATTGTGCTTAATTCATTGCTAAAATAAGATATTTTGATCCCTTTTGTTCCCAGTGACAGATTTTGAAGGGAGGGAGGCAAACAGCAAAAGAAAACAAGAATTCTTAACCTCAATGGTGTAAAAGTCCTTGATTATAAGGACAGAAATTCAGGGTGGAGGTTTGGATGTGGTGTCTGAGTGGCAGAGTGGTAATTCCAGCCTGGGGATTGGAATTGGAACCTCTCACTGCACGGATTACAAACTCAGGTAGGCAGAAAGGAACGTGAATTTGGGTTTTCTCCTCTGGATTCTCTGCAGAGGACACACAGGCTCCAGAAAAAGGGAAGTCACAGAGCAGTCATGCACTTCTACCTTTAAAGGCAGCTCCATCTTCAGGGAAGATTTTCTTCCCAAATATTTTTGTCCAGGATTCTTTCCTGCTGAGGGCTTTCATGGTTTATGGCACTCAAAGGATTCCCCACTATGAGTTACAGACAGGAGAAACCCCATGCTGAGTCTGGGCTGGACCCACTGCTCTAAAGATGTCTTTTGGGTGAATTTCCCTCTTTTGAACATAGAAACTTGAAAAAAACCTGCATTAACAGCACTGGATATCAATAACAAAAGACATTCACATCTCCCAGGCTGCAGGTCAGGGTTGCCAAGGTCCAGCTCTGCCCCTGATCCCACAATGTCCTGTCCCTTTTTGGGGAGTCATTCCTAATGATTTTTAATGCTGATTTGCGTTATTATTTCTATCTTGAGCCTGTGTTAATGTAGTTTGCTGCAAATCAGGCTGGCTGGGAGCAGGGTGGGAGATTCGGGGCTAGTGGATCTAGGGCCACCAGCCCTAGATCTGGGGCCACCAGCCTTGGGATCTCAGGGATCCTGATGCCAAACTGGGGGCAACTGCTGGACAGACCAAGCCCAGCTGCTGGAGAGACACATTTTGGGTGTGAATATTCCTGTTGTTTCGATTCTGGTTGGCTGTGAAGAGGAGGATGGAGCCATCCGTGCTGCCCATGGTTATGTGAGTTTGTGTTGATGGGGTGCTGCTGAGGGCTCTGCTCTCCAGGCTGTCCATGTCTGTACATTCCTGCTGGGAATACATGCCCCTCACCACTGATTTCCAGACTTGGGAACATGGATCTGGGACAGGAAGAACACCGTCAGCTTGCTGAATGTGGGTTCTCTACCACCCTTTTCCCAAATTTTCTCTTTTTTTCCAATTTTCAAATTTTCCGTTTTCCAAATTCTCCAAATTTTCTCTTGAGCCAACCATGTTTTTGTCTCCCCAGCTCTCCCTCATGTCTGGATCACCACACTTCCAGTTAGGAATCACATCCTAACTCCCAGTCTTGATTTTTTCACTTCTATCTTTATAATCAGGGGCTCTTCCACCAGCAGCGTCCTCCGGGTTAAGGGATTCAGCCATGAACCTGTTGACCTGCTTTAAAATTACTAAAGGAGCCAGACTCTCTAAGCCTGACCGTGAGTCTAGATTCCAGATATTCCTTCCCAGTTGGAATCCTTCTTCCCTGTCCATAGTTGTGCTGGTCTCACCATCAAGGAGACATCAGGAAACCCCAGGACTCCTCAGTTCCTCGGCGTTCCAAATGAATTTCACAACATTCTTGGAAAATATCATCTCTTCTCCTTTGGTGCTACTGGAAAGGTCTTTCCTGGCACACCCCAAACTCGACATTTTATTTTCCCATGGTTGGGGATTGCCCTGGATGCATCCAAGCCTCTCTCCCTTGTTTCTCCCATCTGTTGAGCCTCCCAGGCTGCAGCACCAGCTCCACTTGGTTCATGGAATGCTGATCTGTTCCTCTCCCTGCTCTCACCAGGAATCTGCTTCTCCTTGGATGATGTCTCAATCCTTTCCTGTATTGAAAATGTCCTTCAAAGTTTTGCCTCCAAATCTTTTATTGGAAAGTGACTTTTTTTTTTTATTTTATTCCAAGGTTTCAAATAAAAAATGAAAATATCAAATAAATCTTCAGCTTAACAGAGGAACATTTTTATTGACTTGTGTCCTACTCCTATCATACTTTTTTACCCCCCAGCACTTTTTCTTTATCCACCATGCATGAATGAATTCCCATTTTCTCCACTAACACCACAGTGAGATGTTTTGCTGAAAAGAGAGAAGATATTCTGATTACAGATTTAATCTCAGGGAAATCATCTGCTTTATTTAATGAAGATAATTAAATATTAATGACAAGAACTCTTTGACTAGCTGTGCTGTGTGATCTATTTTCCATCTCTCTGTTTTTATTAATTATTTCAATGGGTCCAAAGCCTTGTCTGACACTGAACAGGGATGAGCCTTTGCACACCAAACTGATTTGCAGTGACAGCATCAACGAGGCCAATCTTTCAAATCACTTTATTTTGATAACTAACAATTCGTGCCAGCCCTGGAATCCAACATTTCCCCATCTCAGGAATCCCTGTCCATGGCAGGGGGGTTGGTGTTAGATGATCTTTGAGGTCTCTTCCAGCCCAGGCCATTTTTTATTCTATAATTCTCTGATCTTTGGTCAGAAGGGGAGTTTAATCCATGGGCAGCAGCTGAGACTCAGCAATTCCTTCATCCTCTTCCAGAAAAATTCTGGAATTTTCAGCAAAAGTGGCTGAGAGGATTTTACACCTCCAGTGGTACCAGCGCTTGGCCTGAAGGGGTTTCTGTGGAGGAAGCAGATGGTCAGCATTTAGTCCTTCCCTTCGAGGCTGAATTTCCTGTGTTCAAATCAAGCTCCTCTGCCTTTCCTCTGTGCTCCCATATTTCCAGCAGGTTGTCAGCCCTTTGAAGAGGATATGGCCTCTTATTCCCCATGGAAATGCAAAACACCTACAAGTGAGGGAAGCCTGTGTTGGCCAAAGCCTCAAAGCTGGAGTTACAATATTAATAATGGGTACAAACATGAGATAATGTGAAAAAGCTGCCAATTATTTCAGACAATTGATCAAAGCCAAGAAACTCCTGGTATCCATTAAGCAGCTCTTTGATTGTCCATCCCCTGAAAACCCTCAACCCACACAGAGCAAGAGAAGACATCTTCCCTTTTCATTTACTTATTTCTCCTGAAAAGAAACTCCTCTGCACTTCTCTTACTTCCTGCAGAATTTGCCTCCTTCGTTCTCTCCTGCTTTCAAATCATTCCCAATATTTGCATAATTTTCTTTGGTCGTTGCCACACCTTTGCAGAGGTCACTTGTCAAAGTGCTGCTGCAAAGCGTTGTATTTTAATTTTGAATTTCTGTGCCTTTGAAGCTCACATTTTCCATTAGAGAGGAGAAAAAAATAGCAGCCTCCATCCTGCTGCGTACTGCATAAATCATCACGGAATCATGGAAAGGTTTGGGTTGGAAGGGACCTTAAAAATCACATCCTTCCACGGGCAGGGCCATCTTCCACTAACCCAGGTTGATCCAAGCCCCATCCAAGCTGGCCTTGGACACTTCCAGGGCTGGGGCATCCACAAATTCTCTACATAACCTGTGCCAGAGCCTCACTGTCCTCACAGAGAGGAATTTCTTCTCAATATCCTGTCTAGCTCTGCCCTTCTTCAGTTTAAAACCCATGTCCTGTCACTCCAGAACTTGTGCAAAGTCCCTCTCCAGCTCTCTTAGAACCCCTTGGGCACTGGAAGGTCTCTCCTCAGGGCTGACCATCAGGACAAACTGTGCTCTCTTTTCCTCCAAAATCCAACATTTGTCCATTCTTTCCTAATTTAGAAGTTCAAGGGACTCTTGCAACCTCCTCAGGAGCCAATAAATGTGTCTTTTCAAAGAAACAAACATCTGTGAGGCAGCTGGATGGTGGGGACTTTATTCAGGAGTGTGCTCTTGGGACTTTATCTGCTAAGCTGCCACGGCTCCTCTGGCCATTGTGGTGGCTGCTGGCCTCTTCAGCCTTTTTACTTTCTAATATTCAGTGTTATTACTTTCTAATGTGCCAAATATCCTTTTTTTTTGGTTTGTGCTTTCTGGGACACAGGAGAAGAGCAAGGCCCACATCACTGCCCTGAGACTTTTTCTGGAAAATGATTGAAAATAGATTTCAGTGAACAAGCACCTGGAGACGTCTTCCTTAGGGATCCCTTGAGGACTCTGACTTCTTCCTGCCACGAGTGGTTTGGGGAAACTCTGAAGGGAGAAAAACAACAACAATCTTCTTTATCTCTCTGTTTAGATCTTGTCCCAACAGGAGCTCGGGAAGAGATATTCACCTGATTCATCTTGGACACAGGAGTGTAGTGAGCTCAAGAACTCCTTGAGTCACAAAAGAGAGGGACTGGAGAGAAAAACCTCCTGTGCTGGTCCTAAATCTCCCTGGAATGTTGTCTTGCTCCACATGGGCCCTTTCCTATGTGGGCAGCTGTAGTGAAGGGGTGATTTAGATCACCAAGAGGATCACTGTAATATCACCAAAAGTGGGGTTACTGTGATGTTGTAAAAGCAAGGTTCACTGCTATTTAATATATGGAAGAAATGTACAAAGGAAAATTGAGTTGGAATCAAACTGGGAGGATTTAGAGATGTGGGACACAAAAGGGTAAAGGAGACCTTCCCACTGAGCCACAAATTCAGAGCGGCCCCCCTTGCTGTCTGAACTCCTGATAGAGCCAAGGTGCAGATAGGTCCAATCTTAGTCTCAGCTTAGGGAGATGGTTTATGTCTAATGGAATTATCCACACAGTTTATAATAATTAATTATTGTGCACTGAGCTGAGCTCCTGCTCAGAGTCTGTCTGGTTGTGCCAGGGAAATCCAGGTGAGGTTGAATCTTCCAGTACCTGATGGGGACAGCAAAAAAAAAAATGGAGAGGTGCTTCTTGCCAGGGCACTGAGGGATTGGACAAGGGGAATGGCTTTAAGCTGAAGCAGGGTCGATTTAGAATTAGATTAAATATTGGGAAGAAATTCCTCCCTGTGAGGGTGGTGAGGCCCTGGCACAGGCTGGCATGAGGAGCTGTGGTTGTCCCATCCCTGGAAGTGTCCAAGGCCAGGTTGGACAGGGCTTGGAGCACCCTGGGATGGTGGAAGGTGTCCCTGCCCATGGCAGGGGTGGAATGAGATGGCCTTAATGTCCCTTCCAACTCCAACCATTCCGGAATTCTATGATTGGCTTTGCAGTGATGTGGGCAGGGTGGCGTCAGAATTACCACAGCTGGAAACTTTAACCCCACAGCCCTGTCCTGCACCAAAAATGTTGCCAGATTTTTGTTAAATCTCCACCCTTCACAACCTACGATATTGGGAAGGAGACATCAGGCTGTGGGTTTGAGAAACCTAAATAAAAACAGGCTGCACTGCACAGAAAAGGGGATTCCTCATGTCCTGCAAATGTACTTTATAGGCACACGCATTTTTAGAGGTGTGGAGAGGATACAAAGCTGAAATTTGGGTAAACTCAGCTCATTGTTCTGACTTTTCCAGAGCAGAGAGCCCAGGTGGAAGCTGTGGGGCCAGGAGAGATTTCCCAGCTCCCAAGAGCGATGCAAAGCACACATGGGGTGCAGGCAGGGGCGCTTTTAAAAAGCAGACAGGCCTGAAGTTTCCACCTCTTTTATTAGAAATAAGACACATTCATTTTGTGCTCTGAAAACTGTACAGGAAAAAAAAAAAAAAAAAAAAAAAGTGTTGAAGAACAGGGAGAGGAAGGAGGGGAAGGCATGGAAGGAGGGCAGGACATGGGAAAACAGGATTAACCGGAGGAGCTGAGCAGAAAAAGTCGAATATCAACAGTTCTTAAACAAACATTTATCTCTGCAATTACATAGCATCGTTAATGTCCTGCAAAGGCAGCTGCAGTGAATGGGTGAAGGTTGGAGTGAAGAGGGCGGGGAGGGGAAGGGAAGGAAAAAACAAAAAGAGAGAGAAATGAATTAAAACACAGTAGAAAGATACCTGTATGCTAAAATCCATAATGTGTAATTATAGTAATTACAATATCATACAACCCAGCATCTGAGGGAGGCCTTTGTGCTTTCCTGTTTCATGAATAAGCTAAAATTAAACAGTAATATCACAGTTTTATGAGTAACCACTTTCCTTATTTTTTAACTATTTGGGTTTATTTAAGTTTTCCTTTCCATCCTTCATATCCTATGGTCAATGGCAAGGTAAATGCCATTGGGGATCTCCCAGGTGGCCCAAAGGGAAGTCAAAGCTGAGATCTGGCACATCAAGCAGCACCTCCCCATGGGGGAAGCACAGCTGGGGGCAGTGATTGCTTTGCATCTTGTACCCATGGGTCGTTTTTCCCTAAAAATGTGAGGTTTGTTATTTTTTAATTAAAAGGAGACCCGAGCACAGTAATAATTCAGACCCTGTTCAAGTTTTGCTGCTGTCTGGTACAATCTGGCCACTCACAACCAGAGTTTTGTCTCCATCCACCTCCAAAACTGGGAGAGTAAATCCAAACATCAGACAGACAGTGCTGGGAATGACAGAAATAATAATATAAAAAAATAAAGTCTGTGTGTAATGTCACTGGTATATTTTTTAATGATAAAAATATTGCACAACACTTTTTTGGGATGAAATGTAGACACCTCATTTTTTATTTTTTTTTTTTGGCAAATAACCTTGAGAAATGCTTAAATAAAAAAATTAAAATAGTTATGTTTTTTTTATAGTGAAATGAAAAGACTGCATTTTATGAGGAGGAATGTCCTGCTCTCCTGATCAGCTTCACCTCTTCCTGCAGGACCACAAACCTGCTGCTGGCTCTGGGCAGCGGGGAGGGCGGAGAAGGGCCAGGGAGGGGAAAATAACCAAAACCCAAATTGAATAAAGCAAAACAAAGCATTGCAAGCCAGCGGTGAAGGGGCTGTGAATTCCCACCATCCCAAATTTTCCACGGAGCAACTTGCCTTCCACCTTCAGCAGGTGGCATCCTCACCCCATGCCTGCGCAGTCCTACGGCACAGAAAACAATTTGAAATGACAAGAGCCAAAGAAAAGAAAGGTCTCGGGTTTCAAGTTCTCTTTTTATTGAAGAAAAGAAAAGAAGAAGGAAAAAAATAGATTATTTTGTTTGTTTTTTTTTTTTTTGTCTGTTTGTTTCCAAGTGGACGTTATTCATGTTGTCAGTTTGTCTCAATGTCCTAAGGCAACGTCTCTGTTCACCAATATCTCCAGGTACAGCGGCAGATCTGTCTTTCCCTTTTTCTCTCTCTGCCTTCCAGGGAGGGGCAGCTTGGAATAAATCTGAGTCCGAAAGCAAGGACAAATAACAGAACAAAAGAAAAAAAAAATAAAATAAAAGGATGAGGCCAAGAGGACCTTCGCAAGGCCCGTGCTGAGTTTATCTATTTAACAGTCCATGACATGACCTACATTCTCCTTGTTGGTCTTGTTGTCTACCACCTTCCACCCTCTCCCTGGAGATGGGGCGAGCAGGATTCGGAGATTTGGAGCTGGTCCTTTCCTCCGCCGGGGAGGGATGAGAGGAGGAAGCCCCACCTCTCCTGTGCACCCGTCGAGCCGTGGGTGATGCCACCACGTCCCCCGTCCGCGGGGACCCGCTGCGACCGTGCGCCAATGCCAGGTCGTGGCGCGGCACCCGGGGGTGGCAATGTCCTTGTGGCCACTTCTTGGCGCGTCCCATCTCCTTCCTTCTTGGATGAGCCGGCGGGGGAGCGAGGGATGAGGCTGGGTCTGCTCCAGCCAGGCCACATCCCAGCGAGGCTCCCGCAATCGCTGTCCCCAAACAAACCCGATCCTCCGGGGCCTCTGTGGTGGCTGCTGGGCGTCCTTCCTCACCTCCCCGTGGCAGAGCAGGAGGGATCCTGGTGTGCGGCAGTGACCCGAGAGCATCTTGGCAGGGCTGGTCCCCTGCAGCCCCTCCCCACCCTCTTCCTCCTCCTCCTCCTCCTCCTCCTCCTCCTCCTCCTCGCTCTCTTCCAGGCTCACTCCTCCAGTCCTGCCTGGGAAAGCTCGTGTTGTCCTGAACCTACAGCTACTATACTCTATAAAGTAATATTCCCCCTCTCTGCTGAGAACAATACAAAAGTTACTCCATCTTACCAAAGGTTTCAAAAGAAACCAAACACTTCTCTTGCTCCGTTCCGATTTAATTTAATCATTTCTTTAAAACGCGGTTTTGTTTTTGTTTTTGTTTTTTTTGTTTCGTTTGTTTTTCCGGAAAAAAAAAAAGTCTTTTTTTTTCTTCCCTTTCTGCTCAGACCTCTGTCTGAAGGTCAATAATGTCTTGTCCCACCAAGGGGATGGTGGCCCCTGTTTTCTCCCACTCTACAGTTTTTAGTTCTAGGGGAGACTGTGCCACAGGTTCGATGTCCTTTTTAACCCATGATGGCGGGGACTGGACTTTCCTGATGCCTTCCCAGGGTCTCTTGTTTGGTGTCTGCTGTTTTTCTTGCTGCAGGAGGATGAAAGTGTAAAAAAGGAGAGAGAGAAAGAAAGAAAAGTTAGTGAAAAATGCAAGAAATTCCATTATTTTACCTCCTCTTGTATCAACAAATAATTTTTTCTGTGAAGCTTCTCACTCAAAATAAAGTGAGGTATCAATGAAAATGACACTTGGTGTACAAACTGTATTTTCAAGAAGGAAATGTTGTTATTCTTTCCACTGCCACCTCCATCACTTAATGACTGGATATTTAAGCTTTCAGAGGAGTTTTATGCTACTGAAAATCTGAGTGTGGTTTTGAGAATATCAGATCTTTTTCTACTTCCACAGATGTAGTGACAGGACAGGGGGTGATGGCTTTAAGATGAAGGAGGGTAGGTTGAGATGGAATATTGGGAAGAAATTCTTCCCTGTGAGGGTGAGGAGGCCCTGGAATGGAATTCCCAGAGAAGCTGTGGCTGCCCCATCCCTGGAAGTGTCCAGGGCCAGGTTGGATGGAGCACCCTGGGATAGTGGAAGGTGTCCCTGCCCGTGGCAGGAGGTAGAACTATAGGATCTTTAATGTCTCTTCCAACCCAGCCCACGTATGAAATCCAGATTACAATGAGGTATTTCTGAACGCCCACTGCATTTGATGCACGTTCCTTATGCAGCACAGCTATTTATACACCTTTAATTGCAGAAAATTTGCTCCCTGTTCTGCCAGGGAACCAAATCCGTGCTGCTTGAGGAGCTGGAGCTCATCTCAGAGGCTGAAAACACTTCCATCAACTCCACATCAAGCCCTGGAGGCTTTACTGACCCAGTCTCCCACCAGCACCCCACCAGGGATACTGATCCAGAAAATCTCTTCCCACATTTTTCCTGACACCAAGACAAGGCTCTGGGGAGAGCTGGGGGGCTGGAAAACGAGTGTGATCCTCAGTGGGCAGAGAAAGGAAAAGCTTTAAATGAGTTTGTCCCCTCAACTTCTCCCCTCCAAACACCAGTGATGCTTTTCACAGTTGATTATCTCCACAAAAACACTCCAGCACTGGGCAAGAAAAGGCTTCCCTGGACGTGACAGAGCCCCTTTGAGCCTCCTGCCAAAGGAAAAGTGGGAAGGGAGGGAGGAAAGCGGCTTGTGGGGGATGACAAGGAGGGAAAAGCCTGGAGAGAAGGTGAGGAGCCAGTGATAGTAAAAGGTCTTAAAATCTTTGAAAATTCGGGGACTTAGGAAGAAAGTTAGGTTTGGAAAGCCCTGGGAAAGGCAGGCCCTGGAAATGTTGGGCCTTGTGCTTGCTAAAGACCAGGTCAAGCTGCACCTGTGTAGTCAGTATATGATAAATGAAACAATTGTTAGATGTGATTAGATATAATTATTGTTTAGAGAACATGGGGAACCATGTTGGGGGGCTAAGGGGGGATCATGAGAAATTCATGCTTGGGTAAAAACAATGCATACAATAGAACAATGTCAGTTTAATAATTAATATGTAAGTTGCATAACGATAGAGTATAAAATATGTTCAACTCGAAAACCAAATTGGGTCAGATTTGGGTGTGTGTACCCCTGACACCCAGAGCTCTTTAAATAAAGCACCTTCCTATAACCATTTGTGGTTATGTGTGCTCCTGAACGCTAGCACCAGGGGACACGACACCCAGGAATTGTCACAGCTCGATGCTGTCACCAAAAGGTATTGACTTGTGGGAAGTGAAGCCACACAGAGGCTGTGGGGTCACTCCAGGATGCTGCTGAGATCATCACAGCTCCGTAGGAAACCTCGATCCCCATCTGCTGCAGGCTCACCCAGCAGCCCCAGCTCCTCAGTTTGTCCTTCCCCAGGACGTTTTTGTCAGGCTGCTGTTTGTCCCAGCAGCAGCGCTGACAGGAAAGCTGCTGTGGAATTATCCCTGCAGGGGCAGCTGGATCACCCAAGCCAGGAATTCTGCTCATCCAAGCTTTACTATAAAAATAAGATGTGCTTGAAGTTTGCCCTGTACCTCACAACTCCCAGGAGGAAGCTTTGGGTGAGAGCTTAGAGGGTGGGAAATGTACAAACCAAGTAAACACCTGAAAGTGAAGTGAAAACACTGAAATAATTTTCATTCAAAGGGAGAAAAATAAGTTTTTAAGTCCTTTTAAAGAGAATTGTTGTTTGGGTGGTTTTTTTAATATCAGGTTGTGTAAAAGTATTGCTCAAAAAAATGTAAAACACTCAGTTCTCAATTTCTTGAAATCTGCAGCTGAGGTTTTCATTAAACTCTATATTACAGAGCTGCTGGTGCTATTCTTACTTTATTCTGTGATATAACATGACAGTGATTAATACTAATACGACAGAAACAATGATAAAATTTGTGATTTATTCCATTATCTTTTTTTTGCAACTTATTTTAGAACTGCTGCAACTAAAAAGTGGAACCTATGTAACTCTTGCATGTGTCTTAATGAGACAAGCTGGGAGTTTCCTGAAGGGAAATTCCCACCTATGGTGTTTTTTGGAGACCATCATTCTGCCTGAAAAGATACAGCAGGGAGGAACACAGAGGAAAAAAAAGCACAAATAGAGCAAAAATTGGAATAAAATTAAGTTTCCCAAAAGGTGAAGAAAAACAACCTTGGTCAAGACAGATATTTTTTCAATGAAAAACATTTTGTTTTCTCCCCCCACTGCTGTAACGCCACAAGTTTTCAAAGCTGCTGATGTCCACGGCTGCATCAGCGGGCAGCACAAGTGATTTTATGCATGAAGTTCATAAATAATTCGTTTTTTCCCCTCAAACAAGAGTCCTTTTTGGATGGCATTATTTATGGCCACCTTCAGCATCAGGTTTGCAGCCAACCCCTGCTTTCACAGTCTGTCTCCAGCTGCCACACTCCCGACCTTCAGCCTCTCCTTCGTGCTGGGAGGATGCTCCCAGATCTGACCATGCTCTCTGAACGTGATCAGCAAACCTCAGAGCCCTCCCTGTCACGGGCTGGTGAGCAAGAGGAGCTGCAAATCCAGGGAGGGAACAGAAACTGAGGGAAAAAAAAAACCCAAACACACCTCCAGCAGTGGCCTCTGATCAGCCCTGCCACTGGGGAACACCACCTAAGGGTGACAATAACTATTCAAACCCCAGACATTAAATGTTGTGAGCTGTTGAGAAGAGAAAAATTAAGAAAGGAAGAGAGAATGAAACGGGAAATATTGTTATGTCAGTGCACAGCTCCATTCTGCACCTGCATCTTGAATATTCTGGGTACTCTGTGGGCTTTCTGAGAGAAGGATAAAGGGAAAATGATAAATGTGGCCAGTTTCCAGCCATGGATGAAATTATAGACAATGTCCTGTGGAAGGAAAGATTACAAACTCCCGCCTTTAAGGCCTTAAAAGAGATTATGGTTGGATGTAAAAGAGATCTGTGAAGCTCTGAGAGGCTTGTGGATGATAGGAATGGACCACTGATGCTGGGGACTGGGATAATCTCTTCCAGCGAAGGAACTCCAGAGCACCAAGGAGTGAACCCTGGCAGCTGCCCACAGTGCCCAGCCAACCTCCAGGCCACCTTTCCACAGCTCTCTGTCCATCCTGAAAACTTCCAGGCTCATGAAAAGTACATGGAAACACTCACAAAAACAGTATCCATTCGGTGCTATGCAGTGAGGCAACACCACTCTGCATCAAGGGGTCTCTGAGCACAAATTCCTGGAGTTTTGGGGATCTTTTTTAAGATGCACCACCACAGGCTGGCCACTTTATTTTTCCAAGATCCTTTTTACTCTGCCATGGAGAAGAGGCAGATTCTGCCCTTGGGTCTGACCCCACTTGGTGATTTCCACCCTCCTTATCAGTGTGGTGTTCACCTGTGACTGTGGTGGGCTTAGTGACTCCAAAGGTGTTTATTTCACAGTTAGAAGATGAAAAGGAGCTCTGGAAAATGAGGAAATGGAGAAGGGAGACTCGCTCTTAGTTCTCCATTCCTCAGGGAAGGATCAGACTTCTCTGGTGATGCTGTGAGGGAAGTGCTGGCTCAGGGGTGGCTGCAGGAGGAGCCGCTGCCCTCTGGGATCTCTGAGCAGGTTAATCAGCCTGGCAGAGCTCTGGGAAGGATGCTGAGAGACAAAAGAAAATCCACTCTTGGCACAGGGCACCCTGGGAATTGCTAGCAGGCTCCTGGGAACAGCTACCCTTTTCTTTTCCTCCATATGGAAAGAAAGTTTTTATGGGGCCTTGGCCGCTTGAGCAGCAGAGAGAAACCGGCACTGGGCTCATGCTCCAACCCTGGAATTTCCCTCCAGCTCCACTCTGGGCTCTTAGCAATACTTACAGACAGGAGGCAAAACTGAGCTATGCATAGAAAAGAAAGAAAAAAAACCTGGAGAGAGGGATGTGTAATCTGTCTGGAAAAGGCACTGTGGCTGGCTCGGGGCCTGGTGCCTCTGAGACAGCCAGCACAGGCCCCAGACAGGGGCTGAAAGCACCCGGAGCTGCTCTGCCAGGGACAGAGCCATCACTCCAGCCTGACACAGCCCAGGAGCTTCTGGGAAGGAGGGAAATGTTTATCAGTCCCTGCCTGGTGCCAGGATTGTGGAGAAAAAATAAGGGGTGGGAAAGGAGGGAGCACCCACACTCAGAGCTGGGGTAAAACCAGATCCAAACTGGAGGTGTTCATCATCCTGGTGGCACTGGGAGTCTCTCCTTCATTCATTTTATCTCCCTGACTTTCATTTTAGCAGTGAATTTTTAAGCTGGAGGGAGAGGCTTTGGGATAAAAGGTGTTTAGGGTGCAGTGCTAAGGAAACCCCCAAATCTCTGACAAACACAGAGGCAAAGTGCACTGAGATAATCCACACAACTTTCTGCTAAAGCTGGTCCTGGCAGACTGCAGAGTCACCCGTGCAGGACTCGTGGTGGGTATGGAAAGGTGATGGTGGTGGGTCCCTACCTTGGGTCTTCAGAGAATCATCACAAAATCAATCATCACAAAATCACAGAATGGTTTGGGTTGGAAAAGACCTTAACAATGATCTCATTCCAACCCCCTGCCATGGACAGGGACACCTTCCACCATCCCAGGCTGCTCCAAGCTGCATCCAACCTGGCCCTGGACACTTCCAGGGATGGGACAGCCACAGCTTCTCTGGGAAACCTGTGCTGATCTCCCCACTCTCAGAGCAAAGAATTTCTTCCCAATATCCCATCTAACCCTGCCCTCTGGCAATCTGAAGCCATTCCCACTTGTCCTAGCACTCCATCCCTCGTCCAAAGTCCCTCTCCAGCCCTCTTCAGGCACTGGAAGGGGCTCTGAGGTCTCCCTGGAGCTTTCTCTTCCCCAGGCTGGACAATCCCAATCCTCTCAGCCTTTCCTCACAGCAGAGCTGCTCCATCCCTCTGATCATCCTGGTGCTCCACGTCCTTCCTGTGCTTTGGAACTGGACAAAAGGTTCCAGGTAGGGTCTGACCAGAGCAGATTTGAGGGGCAGAATCCCCTCCCTCACCCTCCACACTTTCCTGTGCTGCCTCCAGGGCTCCAGGCTGGCTTCATCCCAAGCTCCTGCATCCCAGTGCAACTCTTTTCCTTAGGAGCAGCATCCCTGCAGTGCATAAACACAGCCCCAGAGTCTGCTCTCAGGCACAGCTTTGATTTCCAAAGCCCATGAACCGCTCAGGCTGCTCAAGCTGCACCTCCCTGTGTTTGTTTTGTGGGGTTTTTGTCTGTTTTTTGTTCGTTTTCATTTTTTAACACCCGGTTTTTATGGTTACCCCGAATAACCCGAGGAGCAATTCAGGGCTTTCCGCTGAGCACTCGGTGATAACTCCCCTGGAACCAGCTACTCCCTTGCTGTTTTCCTTGCCTCTGGTGGCAACTTGAAGGATATTTTGTGACCCAAATGGTCTCTCCCCATGACACTGATGACTGTAGGTCCAGGATGAAGTTATTCAGAGCGTAGAGCAGGGAATCTGAAAGATAAATGTGGCTCACGCTCATCTAATCCATCTTCAGATCAATGTAGATGAAAAGTGATTAGGAAATGGGAAAGCTGTCTTGTTTCTTTAGAGAATGATAAATTTTCCTTTCCTTCTCAGAAACAAGTAGCTGCAGTTCTTTCATTTTATGCTACTGAACTACAAAGATCATGCTTTTCTTTTTTTTTTTCTTTTCTTTTCATTTAGGAGAAAAGCAAAATAAAAGGAAGTGGCTGGCATTGTTCAGAATTTCATTAAATTAAATTGGAAAAAAAAAACAAACCCAAAAGTAGAAACTATTTGTGGTTTTAACTTTGAAATCAGTCAGGAAACTTGAAATACCCAGCATTTGCTAGGCAATAAAAATTTGTCTTCTGCTTCTGTATTCCCTGAAGTTCATCCATCCTGAAGGGGTGGCTGTGAGACAAATTCTAGCGAGGCCACACTGCTGAAGGTGAACAGGCTCTGGATGAAGGAAGTCTTTTATTGACTCCAGAAAAGCCTGAAGGCTGCACAGAACACCTGTGGCCCCACCAGCATGAGGAACAGGCTGTTTTCCAGATCATTCTTGCTGTTAATCCAGCTGGTCCAATCCCAACCTTTTTTTTGGGACAATGCTTATGGTCTGTGAAGAGCCCACCTGGAGGAATAAATTCCCTAAAATGCTGAAAACTCTCAGAGCTGTCTCATGGGGACAACTGGGGATCGAGGAGGGGACCAAGAGCACCCAAAACATGATTTTTCATAGAGTCATTTATTTAGACTCTCTAAAGAATTATTCAGACTTCAGAGTATAAAAAAACCAGGAGTTTCAATGTGCTGGTGGCACTGCCTGGTGCTGGAACAGAGGATATAGGGAACAGGTTTCTCTGGGACAGATTTTGTCCCCTAATTCTGGGGACAAAAGGTGCTGGATGATCTGCAGGAGGAGGTGAACTTCTGACTGATGGTGTATTTTGATACCTGGGAGCTGGCAGATGGTTTATGGCTGACTGAATTAAGATTTGACGTCATTTTCATAACAGAATTTATTGCGGTAATTATCAGACTTTATGCAGAGCTCCTCCCTATAAAAGCTGCGCTAATTGGTCTGTTAAAATTTGCCTTCAAGCAGTGCAGAGAGGATTAAAGATGTGACACAGAGACACCGTCCCCAAAAGTGGAGCTTCCCTTGCAGAGGGACACCCAGCCAGCAGATTCCAAATTTTCCAATTCCTGTAACGGAGCACACCAGGGAGACACAGCCCTGCCTGGGGATGAGCTGCAAGATCGATCAATATTCATGAAATCATAAAATGATAGAATCAGGGAATGGACTGGGTTGGAAGGGACATTAATATCATTTCATCCCACCCCCCTGCCATGGGCAGGGACACCTTCCACTATCCCAGGCTGCTCCAAGCCCTGTCCAACCTGGCCTTGGACACTTCCAGGGATGGGACAGCCAGAGCTTCTCTAGAAATCTGTGCCAGGGCCTCACCACCCTCCCAGGGAAGAATTTCTTCCCAATATCCAATACAAACCTGCCCTCTGTCATAAAACCCTTTGCAGTGACTCCGTGCCCACTTCATGGTCCTTTTCTCTCATCACTGCATTCGGTTGCCAAAGCTGCTGGAATGGGCAAACCTCCAGATGCCAAAAGAGGAAAGCTAAGAAAAATCTCATTGTGAGAAAAAAAAAAGTGAGGAATCAAGACAGAAACACTGTCCAGGAGGAAATAAGGAGAAGTTAGGCAGAGAAAACTTTATACCTTTTTAAAATGGGATTCGGAGCAGCCGCTTTTCAGGATCAACAGAGATTTGAGAGTTCTGTCTTTTTCCCAGAGAAGCTGTGGCTGCCCCTTCCCTGGAAGTGTCCAAGGCCAGGCTGGATGGGGTTTGGAGCACCCTGGGATGGTGGAAGGTGTCCCTGTCCATGGCAGGGAGGGTGGGATGAGATGATCTTTAATGTTCCTTCCTATCCAAACCATTCTGTGATTCCATGAATTATAAATTCAGTCCAGATCCTGCACGTGAGCTGCAGGACAGGAGCCAAAGCAAAAGCCATTCCAGCTGCAGGGAGCTGAATGTGGCAGGGAGCTCATCAACAAGCAGGAGGAAATCCAAGGAATTTGCAGAGCTCTGTCCAGCACTGACCTTGGCACAAGCAAAGAGCTGCTGTTTAAAATGAATGCCGAGCCAGATGCTGGCAGGAAAAGAGGGATATGGATGTGATTCCAGCTCCTCCAGCTTCTCAGGATCAAAGGATTCCTGCTGAGGGGGAAGGCAGGAGCGTCACTTCCAGTGCTATCAAAGCGTAGGAGAAACAAAACCTTGGCTTTTTTAAAAGCCTACAAAACCACAGACCTCTCTCAATGTCCAGCCCAAACCCTGGAATTTCTTTAGCAATTAACTCCCAGGGAGCAGCAGCAGCGTTGGAGATGTTAAACCCTGGGAACACAGATCTGCACAGGAGAAATAGCTCCTGTGTAGTACAAAGCAGCTTGAAAATTACTGCTACCCTGCTTTAATGTGAAGAACTCTCAGCTACAAGAATTCAGACCTGGGTAACTGTGTATTTAGGAGGAAAATGGGGAAGAAATTGCATGGTGGAACCTGCAGTCTGCCAGGCAAAGGTCAAGCTTTGAAAGGGAGAAACAAACTTGCAGCAAGGTTATCCAACAATGAGATTTCTTTTTTTTTTTTTTGGAAGCAATTGGGGAGGTAAAGAAGGAGTCAAAGTGATGGGAGTGATTAGGAAGGAAGAATTCCTCTGTCTGAGTCAGTCCCAAGCTAACATTCCAATATACATCCAACATCTCCCTTATATAAAGAGAGATTTATAATCCACGTGGAAGCCACTCACTGCTTATTGCAGCCTTAAAAATGAGGGTTTGGTGCATCCCAGACACCAAGAGAGCTTTAGATTTTCATCAGGATGCCTGGTGGGGCTGGCTGGGTATTCTGATGCAAATCCTGCTGTGGTTGTCTCCAAGTCTTTGGTTCCTTTGATGCTTCCTGGTTGCAAATAAGCTGTCATGGGGGATAAATATTCCACACACACAGAGCTCATTCAGTTTTCTGCTCAGGGGCTACAGCAGCTTCCAGTTTGGTCTGGGATTAAATGGAAGGGCAACAGTGTGAAACCTCTGCAGGTTTGGGAGGAGGATGAGCACAGCAGACCAGATGCTCCTGAGATGCTATTTTTAGATTTTTCTGTCTCTTCAGGTGGGCAGAGAAAATCTGTGCCAAATTCCAGCAAAAAAAAAATCCTGCCTACAACCCCAAAACTTCCTTCTGAGTTAGGAAAAAAATCACTTCCACATCCCTTGCCTCACCTCACGTTGAAAACTGCAAGGGAGAAAAAATTTACCACAGAATATCCAGAGGGGGAAGGGACCTGCCAGAATCATGACAAGGTCATACAGCGATCCATCAGTGCATTAAAAGCTTGACTTTTCAACTTGGCAACCACCAGATCTTGCTGGATGTGATCCTGCTCCTATCTTAATTCCCTGGTATGGAAAAATTAACTTTGGGAAAGCTTGTCTGCATCTCTGATCAGTCCCTACAGCCACAAACCAGAGAATCCCAGAACGGTTTGGGTTTGGAAGGCATCTTAAAAAATCCTCTTGTTCCAGCCCCTGCCATGGGCAGGGACAATTTCCACGAGCCCAGCTTGCTCCAAGCCCTGCCCAACCTCACCTCAGACACTTCCAGGGATGAGACATCCAAAGCTGCTCTGGGCTGCCTGTGCCAAAACCTCACAGGGGTGAACTTTGTCCCAATATCCCAGCTCAATGTCCCTCCTTCAGCTTAAAGCCATTTTGAGTGTGACCACGTTTTTCTGCTGCATGGGTGAGGTGGCCAAGGCTTGAACATGGATCCTGCTGGAAAATGTGACTTCAATCAGGAATAGTAGAGTGTGCCTCCAGTGGGAGCATTTTAGAGTTGAGGTACAGACAGAAGAAACTACGCGTCCCATGGAATAAACTTTATGTAATAAACTGGAAAAGAAAATAGGGAAAAATCCATATTTATTCCCCAAAGAGGGGCAATTCTTTAATATTGTACTCTGAGGCTCAGCTTAGTTCACCTTTAGGGATGTGCTTTGGTTTCCAGCAAAATAACTGCAGTGAAACAATAACTGTGGCCAGTGCCACATCCCTGGGAAAGCCTGGAATATGAGCAAGATTCAGACCTGACTGGCATTCCAGGAACTATCCTGCTTCCCAAAATTCTCTGACACACCATCCCTACTCGTTAGGAAGCTGATGGCAGTGGGGACACCCCAATCCCAGCAGGATGTGGATTAGGAGTCCTCAGCCACAGGCTGATGGAAAAGCAGAATTCATCCCCAAACCTGCTGCCACTTAAAATTCCCCACAGCTCCCTGGAAGGAGGTTGGATCCAGATGGGGATCAGTCTCTCTTCCCAAGGGACTGGACAGGAGGAAATGCCCTCAAGTTGTGCCAGGGGAGGTTTAGGTTGGACATTAGGAAAAAATTTGGTTTGAATATTTAAACCAGGGAAGTGGCGGAGTCACATCCTGGGAGGAATTTTTAGTTTGGGACACAGTTTAGTGGTTGGACTTGATGATTTTAGAGGTCTTTTTCAACCTTAATGATTCTGTGAGTTCCTGACTATGTTTCCAGCTCCGCCAGTAACTTCACTGGGACAGTGAGAAAAGGACATTTTTCTTTATCAAGTGTACACAGAACTAACATTTATCCATCAAGTTTCCATCTGTCAGGACACCTAAAAAGGAGGAACACCTGTGCTTGTATAAATCTTTGTGTCTTGGCTGAAAACCCCTCAAAAAGAGGTTCTAAAAATAATATTTATCCTTGAAGCTGGAGAAATTCTTAACAATAAATAAATATGATGGTTGAATTTTCCACCCTTTTTCCTAAAGAGACTGAAAGTCTGTTCCTCCATCCCATTCTTCTCTTGGTGTTTCCTTAAAATCTGACAATTTAGGAGTTCATGGGAAAGGAGCTTTGTGTTTAATGTGATTCTAAGTGCACTGGAGTACCCTGGGGATGGCATTTACATTAAAATCCCTGAAAAACTGATCCCTAAAAATGGCCAGCACCATTCCTAGGAATCCCCACAGGATGCCTGTCCTGTGCAGACATTTAATTCCAGTTTCATCAGCATTTTTCTGACTTTGGAGCTGAGGGGGGAGAGAGGAACAGCAAGGTCAGGATAAGCATCCTGTCCTGGAAAGGACTGAGGACGATGGCACATGCTGCCAGCAGAGGTTGGGAAAATGCCAGGCCTGGGGAGAGAGACTTGGGAGCTTGACTTTGTGGTTGTTTATTTAAAGGGGAAATCAGAGAGAACAGCAATGCAGGCAAATGGAGCAGACACGGGAAATTTCCTTTCTGCTCTGGGATGAGGGAAATTTCTTTTCTGTTCAGGGGTACTCCAGGGTCCTGATGACTTTGTTCATGCCCACAAGACACAGAGCTTTCTGCTGGTTAAAGAATGTGGGGATTCATGTCATGGAAGGGGTTGGGATAGGCCCAGGATGCTCTGCAGTGCAAATGAAAGCCAGACTTACACTAAGGTTTCCTTTATCACTGCCACCAGAAGAAACACTCCATCATTTTATAACCTAAACATACATAAAAGAGAAAACATTCTTTTGTTGTTCCCTTAATCCCTGTTATCTGCTCTTTGCCTTCTCAGGGTGAGCTGAAGATGGGGCCTGAGCTCCAATGGAGTCCTCAGCAACAAATGGTAGAAAAAGGGCTGGAAAAAAACTTATTTATTTAACTTTGCATTGCTTTGGATGTTTTTCAAACCAATACCCACTCCTGACTTGCCAGTCCTGCTCTTCACAAACTCCCCCTCCCCTGTTACATCCAAGGGAAAATTCCCAACTTGAAAAAGATTCAGTCAATATGCAAGAGCCACCTTCAGAACCTCCTTCAGCAGCTCAAAGCCCTTTGATGCTGACAGCGGCAACTTTAATTCTACATAGATGCATCTCTGAAATGCTAAAACCTTCCCAATCTATAAACCCCTCCTGCAAACAGACCACAGATTAGCTTTTACACTGGATTTAAACATTTTTTGGGTTTAACAGCTGTGTCATACTGAAATAAGTGAAAAAAAAAAACCAAACCCCAGAGAGGTGACACTGAGACATGCTGGGATTCTGGGCCAGGCAGGATTCTTTGATCTGAACCTGGAGATCCAGTGCCTCTCACTCTGTTACACTGGACAGCCCACAATGACACCTTGCCACACGCAATAAAAGCAGGATTTTCTGGGCTGGCATCTCTGGAGCTCAGCACAGCAACGCTGTGAGGTCAGAACACAGAGCAAAGGATCTGTAGGGCTCTGCTTCCCTCCAAAAAACCCCAAATCTCTTGATCCATCGCCCTCTGAGCTCTGCTCTTCCCTCCAAGGGAACCCCACCCAAACAAGCCCCACCAATCTGCCACATTGCAGGGGGTGCAACATCCTGGATTGTTGGGGAGGGTGAAACAGGGAAACCTTCTGAATGTGATTGTTTGGCACTAGATTCTGAAAATATGAAGGCTAGAATCAAAGTAGAAATGAAAGCCTGCTTTGAGTTCTAGGATACAGAGTACTGGTTAACCAAAGAACAATAGCCTAGCCAGCTAGAGGAGAATCCCTGCTGATAAAACAATGTCCTTCTGATAAAACAAACTCCAAAGGTAAAGAAGCAAGGAAAGAACTCCTAAAGGTTTGTGGAGTCTAAAATGCAACACTCTATGTTAATATAGGGAAGCGCATAGGCTGGATGTAAATTCTTTAGTGGGTGTGTCTCATGGTGATTGGTTACTAAGAATTAGAATATTCACGATAGAAAAAGATATATTGGATTGTAACAGGACCTTTGCCCTCTTAACTCTTAGCTCTCTTAGCTCTTTTCTCTCCTACCTCTGAACCCCTCTCCCTTACCTCTTACCCCTTTACCCCTCTCCCCCACTCTTAACTCTCAGCCCCCTCTCCCTGCTCCTACCCCTCTCGTCCTCCCTGCTCTCTCCCTCTGGTTTTTCCCTCTTTCCCTCTGTTGCTCTCTTCCTCCCTCCCTCCCCTTTTCCAACCTCTCCTCTCCTGCTCTGCCATCTCTCCCTCATCCCCCTGACCACGTGCACGCCGAGGCTGGTGGCAGACATGGGTCTCCCCTCTTTTTATCCTTACAATAAATTGCTTACACTTGAACAGCTTGACCCTGGAGAAGTCTCTCACCGCGAGCGAGCGTTTTTACACTCCAATACTGGATCTCTCTTAGGATCATGGAATTGAGGTTGGAAAAGACCTCCAAGATCACTGACCCAAGTGTTAACCCGGCACTGACAAGGCCACCACTAAACCGTGTCCCCAGATGCCACAGCGACGTGGTTTTTGAACACTTCCAGGAATGGTGATTCCACCACTTCTCTGGGGCAGCCTCCTCCAATGCTTGGCCTCCCTTTCACTGAAGAAATTTTTCCAGATATCCAACCTGAACCTCCCCTGGTGCAACTGGAGCCGGTTCATTTTGTTCTGTCACTTTTTACCTGGGAGAGAAGACTGACCCCCACCTGGCTCCAGCCTCCTGTCAGGGAGCTCTAGAGAGCAGAAGGTCCCCCCTGAACCTCCTTTTCTCCAGGCTGAGTCCTCCCAGCTCCCTCAAGTGCTCCTCCTCAGACTCGTGCTCAAGACCCCTCCCCATCTTTGTTGTCCCTCTCTCCCCAGCCCCTCAATGCCTTTCTTGTCATGAGGGGCTTTGATTACAAATCACCAAGATTTGTGATAATCAGCTCATCTTGCCTCCCTCCTGAGTGCAAGGAATTTAATTTCTCACTGTCAACCTGGCTCTGCTGCTTTTTGTTCTCTTCAGCTGGAGCTGTAAGAATTCCTTGCAGCCTTTCAGTCCTTGCCCAGCTGGCTGAGACACATGGAAGGTGTCATCTGCTTGCTCTTCCTTATTTTATTACCTACAACACCAATTATTACAGAGGCTCCTGACAATTTTTGCCAGTCTCAGATCTCTTCCCCTATGAAAGGCTGAGAGGTCTTTCCCTATGTCTGTGTCCCTTAAAGGAATCCCCTTTTCCCTGGAACTTTGCTCCTGACAAGTAAAAACACGGATATCACAGGATCAAAGGTTTGGGTTAGAAAAGATGATAAAAATCATCCCATTCCAACCCCCTGCCATGGGCAGGGACACCTTCCACCATCCCAGGTTGCTCCAAACCTCATCCAACCTGGCCTTGGACACTTCCAGGGACCCAGGGGCAGCCACAGCTTCTCTGGGAAACCTGTGCCAGGGCCTCAGCACCCCCAGAAGGAATTATTTCTTCCTAATATCCAACCTAACCCTCCTCTCTTTCGGGTTAAAGCCCCTGCCCTTGTTGGTTGTCACAATCTTGTCACTAAATGACCTTGCCAAAGTCCCTCTCCAGCTCCTGTAGGGGCTGAAAGGCCACAATAAGCTCATCTAGGAGCCCTCTCTTCTCCAGGCTGAACAATCCAAATTTTCCCAGCCTTTCCTCATAGGAGAGATGCTCCAGGCCTTGGAGAACCTTCATGGCCTTGTCTGGACTCAATCATTTATGCATGCTCCTATCACAGGTGATCAGCTGTCACAAATTAACTACATTTAATAAGCTCCAGTCGCCAAAATGTGCTCCCCACATCACACCTTAAATCCCACTGCTGTGGCCATCCTAAATATCCTTCACTGCTACCCTGGCCTCTGCCTCAGCCCCACAAAGGAGGGGAGATGCTTCCCCTCTTTCTGCCCTCTGCACTTTCCCCCCAGATTTCCTCATGGCCAATTTCCAGTTCCTGCCTAGGAGTGGATGAACAGGGCACAAAGGGGTGACATGGAAGGGAAAGTGACACCATGGACAGACGTGGGGACAGACATCCTCCTCCCAGGCTGCTGTGTGCTGCACGTGTGTTTTTTTGCAACATGCATGCTAGAAAACCAATTTCCTGCTGTTTCCCGTGTTCCTGCTGGCACCAGAGGGCTTCTGGAAGTGTCTGACTAACCTTGCTGTCCGTTGTTGGAGACTCCTTCTCCTTCTCTGCGTGCTGGAGTTTTCTGTTCAGGTCCTGGAACATGTCTTGGTGACGTTTCCTTGTGTGCATGATTTTCTGCAGCAAACACAAAGGGACACAGGTCAGCAAACCCTGTTCCTCAGGAACACGTCCTCCCACCAGAGTTACACCATTAAATCCCAGCTCTGTCTCCCTGCAGGTGCCTAAAATACCTTCAGCACGTCCTCAGGACCCTCTGCAGCACTGCCTTTATTTTCAAGGTGAGATGGTGGGAGAAAGTGGAAAAGACTAATTTTTGACCTGAAAAAGCCCCTTAAACTTGCAACAATCAAATTTTTGTGCTGCAGAATTTGAGCTTGATTGTTAATGTCCTAAGGAAGGTTTGCTGCCCTTCCTTAACTGATACCTGTCCCCATGCCCAGTCTTTCCTGTTTGTCACCTCTAAATGTGCTCAGAGCTCACCCAAACATGTAGAATTCAGGTAATTTCATTAGAAACTGTTCCACAATCTCATTTTCTTTATAATTTGCCACTGCATTTTAATTCTATCTTCTGCTCAGAAGGAAAGGCAGGACAATTTCTAGAGGGACTTCCCTTTCCATGTATGAGCAGGCTGAATATGGATTTCCTGTGCTCTGGCAATGGTGAGATAATGCCTCAAAAAATTTGGGACCAGCATTCAGAACGGGGTGTACTCACCTCGAAATCTAACTCTGCGTACCGGGATTTCCGCCTCTGGGTATTTGGGAGAGAAAGAAATGGGAAAAGGTTAGTAAATAAAACAAGAAGAGTCTTTCCTCTTTCCCTTTTCCTACACTTTTAATGTGTTTTTTTCCTGGCTCTTCATGATGGGAAGTGCCGAATATTTTAGAGTTATTGAGTCATTTATGCTGGAAGGAATCTTAAAATCCACCAGTTCCAACCTCCTGCCATGGGCACGGACACTTTCCACTATCCCAGGTTGATCCAAGCCCTATCCAGCCTGGATCACTGGGGTTTTCTCATCTGTATCATGACTGAAACCATCAAAATGGGATGGCAGAGGATAGAAAGGGGAAAAGATAAGGCAGGTCATGTGCCTGGCATTAAAACAATCTTTGACAAATTAACAATGTTTTTTTTTTTGACTTTGCAGCACCCCTAGGGCTAAAAATATTTGATCCAGCAATGGAATGTGCTCTGGAAGTTGCGACATCACATTCCAAAATATGAGCACACGCCTCTCAGGGTAATATGGCACTGGCATTGCATCCTGGGCTGCATTTTCCCTAAAGTTCTTCTTCCCAACCCCCTGGAGTGGCCGGATGGGAGGGCAGAACACCGTCCCGGGCTGAGAACGACACTGCAATTGCCACGCTCACCTCCAAGGAGCTCATGGAGAGGGTGGAGACGGTCTCGCTCTTGGACACCACACCCGAGTTCCCTGAGTCACCCGTGTCACACAGGCTGTTGGGAATCTGTGACTCGTTGGAGATGTTCTGTGGAGCCAGCTGCTGCTGCTGCTGGATCATGGAGGAACCCTGCACCTCGCTGCACGCCACGGTCACCGGCTCCCGCGGCGGACTCTTGACCACGAAGCCGGGGTCGGTGGCCATGCTGAGGTGGATGAGCCGTGTCTGAGGCATCTGGTCGATGTTGATGCTGTATTTGCTCTCATCTTTGGGTTTGGCCCTCAGGGTGGACGTGTTGGTGGGAAGGATCACGTAGCTGGTGTCCATGGTCTGCTCTTGCGCCCGCGAGAGCTCCGAGTCCAACTTCTTGAAGATGTCCCCGTCGCAGATGTAGATGGATTTCGGTGGCTGGTTCTTGTCCTTCTTCAGGGTGAGGGAGTGGTTGCTGAACTCGTTCAGGTTGATGGCCCCCAGGTAGTGTGGGGAGCCCTGAAGGTGCATCTTGGAGACGTTGGCTGGAAGACTGTTGAAGTTGGACGAGCCTTTCTGGTGGCTGAGCTTCAGTTTCTCTTCGTCGGGCAGCGACGGGCGCTTCAGGGTCCCTGTGATGGTCGAGGTTCTGCACGTGGTGATGTCTTTGTTCAGCACTGGGGAGACAGAGAAGCGTCCTCAGCACCTCACCTGGGGTTCTGCTGACACATCCAGACACCTCCCACAGCCACTCCCCACCAGCACCTCTCCCAAAGAGGCACAACTGTGTTTAAAATTATTTGTACTTTTAAAATCCAGGATACTGAAGGCAAAATTAGAGGTAGGGAGGAGAAAAAAAACTTTGTTATTTTGGGACAGCTCTCTGGGATGTGAGTTCTCCAACACAACCATGGCCAAAACTCCCATCTAGGCCAACATATTGATAACAACACATTGAAAACCAAAGAGATTTTTAGATATTTAGTACATCTCGTATATGCATGTATTTATGAAATCTATACAGTATTAGCCTGTGGAGTAGAATTCTTTAAAATAAAAAGTTGCTTTTGTGTAAAAAAATTATTCTGGTTCAGGAAATACCTGAAATACAACATTATCAATGATTCATACACCCATAAAATCATCAAATGGCCTGGGCTGGAAGAGAACTTGAAAGATCATTGAGTTCCAGCTCCCTGAAAATTTAATTTTTTGTATTAACTCACTAAAATACTTCAGGTTGCTCTTTTCCCTTAAGTTCCAGTGTCAATAAATTGATATTTTGAAACACGCTGTATTTTGTTAGGAATTTCAAAACGCTCTCCAAAAAAATCTTACATTCCAGTAATCATGGTAAGGCTTTTGTGAGAGCTCATTATTTAGCAATTTTCGATTTCCCTTCAGGAAAGCAAGTGGTGATGGGAATATTCCTTAAAAAGAGAGGAAAACTTTAAACTGAGGAGGAAGTGAACTCGTCATAAAGGACATTTGGACACCAATGCCCACACAACACTGACCACAAAAAAAAAAACAAAACATTTTCCACTTTTCCAGGTATTTGCCCCTTTTCCAGACATAACAATTTATTGCTCAGTTAATTTCAGGCTGCAACAAAGATCCTGGGAAAATAATGACATCAACCTTGATGTATCCATTGGGTGGAAAATCAGAAAATCGTGGGAATCAGAGTGTGGGGCAGGGACAGTGTTGTGGGCTACTTACCCAGGATTTCAGCACAGGAAAAGAGAAAGAAAGGAGGAAATAAAAATAGGTAAATGGATCTTTTTTTAGGACCATGGAGAAGGGTTTTTGGGATGAGCTGACATTATTCAGCTGCTCCATGTGGGACAGAGGTGGGACGTGGGCATCCCATGGCTCTGAGGACACACTGATTTTCCTACCAGCTCCAAATAGGAGTGAGGGAAGATCAAAGCTCACCCCCCCAAGACTAGAGATGAGCAGGATGAGCAGGGCAGCGAGGAGAATAAAAAGAGCTTGCAAAAAGATTTTAAAGCTAAAAAACTCTGGCAGCCACGATCGTCTTGGCATCGCTGGGATAAATCAGAGCAAGTCAAACCCCTCTGCTGGGAGTCCCAGCAAGGTTTATTGATCCAGGCTCTTCTCCATGCCCACGTCAGCTGCAGAAAATAGGTCTGGAGAGGTTTCCACTTGGCAATCTCCAAGCATGGAGAGGAGTGAGCCTTCAGCACCGAGTCCTGGAGCAAATCCTACCCGGGGATCAATGTTGGAGGGGTTATGAGTGGTCTCAGCCACATCTCCAGTCCACCACAGGAGGGGAGATGGTGCCTCCAGGAGAAACGATGGCCAGAAACCATTGGACAGGTTCCTGTTTTTTATTATTCAGTCAGCAGAGTGCGTGGGATGATGCACCACTCCAAAAGGTCTCTGAAATGAGGTTTATTATTAACCACTTATCTTGGCACAGCCTAATAGCACTTTATGAGAGGAGGAGAATCTCCAGGCAAACAAATACAAATTGTAGAGCTGGATGCTGGCAAAGGAGGGGAAGCTTAGGCTGTTGGCAAACTGCTGATCCAGGGGCTCCCGCCCTGAAATCACGTGAAACAAATCAGCTCCTTCCCTTTTTTCTGGGAAACTCTATTTGGGACTAAGAGGTGGGGTGGCAGATCCAGAAAGGCTCCTCTAGAGGAGGAATCTGGGATCTGCAGTGGTTTACAGCTGACTGTGCCTGGTGAATGTTCCCTGAGCATCCCCTCGACTCAGACATGGCCCCACACACACGATTTTCAAACACGATTTTTTGGGACTGAGATATTTGGTGTCAGAAGAGAAGGGGGAAGACAAATGAGAAGAGGCTGACAGCTAGAAATTAGATTAGAGAGTGTGAGACAGAAGAGCAGAAAGAAAAAAAAAATGGACAGACCCTGAAAAGAGATAAATGGACAGAAAGAGACCATGAAATAAGATATCACAGGGGTAAGTGAGATAAATATACTGTGACTGTGATAAGCACAGGGAGAGGGAGTGAGATAGAGAGAAGGACAGGAAAAGATAAATAAGATATAGATAGATATTAGACAGATAAATGATAGTGACAGTGACAGACAATACACAGAAACACAGTGACAGGGACAAATGTTGACAGATAGAAATACATAAATAACAGGCACAGCAAGACAGACAGCTGAGGACAGAGATAAATAAGTGATTGCGAGACAGAACGAAAGAGATGAATTATAGATAAATACATTAGAAGCAGGTAAATAAATGATAGATGAGATAAAGAAAAAGATAAATGAAAAGGACAGGTAGATGTTTATAGAAAGAGAGAGAGAGGAGGGGAGAATGAAATAAAAGCAGGGCAGGGAAAGAACAAGAGAAAGAAGGAAAGAAGACAAGAGAAAAGGAAAGGAGGAAGGCAAAGAAGAAAGATGAATAAAAAGACAAAGAAGCTTTGCCATAGTGGTAACTGAACACAGAGTGTGCTGTCCTTGGCTTGGGGAGATCCTGGTTTGGAAGATATGAATTATGCAATTTCCAAGCAAGCTGGTATTTCTCTTGCTTGGCAGAAGGGAGAAGTCTGGGAAAATGAAAGGCTCAGCATCTATAAAAGGTAAGAAAAATAACCTCAGCCAATAGGTCAGGCATGCCAGGATGAGGAGAGGACGAGAGGAGCACAGCCAGGGAGAATCCAGGCAGCACAGACACCCCTGGAATTACTGGGCAAAGGGGCTGTCAACTCATGCACATCCTCTGGATCCAAAGGAGCCTGTGTGATGAACACACAGCAGGAAGGAGCAGGCACAGGAGGACAGATCCAACCACTTCCAGGTGCACAGAGGAGCCTGGAGCCAGGTGGGGTGGTGGGAAGGCTCTCCAGATTCCAGACTTTTTTACAAAGACACCCTTCATGAGCATAGAGCTGCCTGAGGCTGGCGTTCCCCTTGTTGCTGGAACAAAGAAGGATCGCAGTAGGAAGAGATGGATCCCATCTCTTCTTCCTCAATGCTCTTCTCTGCCACCCTGTTCTGTGGCAAAGAACAACTCCTCAGAGGCAAGGTTTGATCTCAGTTAAAATGCCAAAAGAGCTACGGGAAAATAGGAAAAGCAAAGGGAGAATTCAGGGTGTTGCTCTCTTTTGGCCAGGGTTGAAAGGAAAGGAAAGGAAACCCACTCGAGGACATGCAAGGCACCGAGACACAAAGGAAACAGAAAGGGGGAAAATAAAAATGGCCTAGTTCAATCCCCAAACCAGGTCACTTGCTGATTCTCACCTGTGATGTGCTCACCTGATCTACAAGCCATGTCCACGTCCTTCTCGAAATCGGTCTGAAAGACAGAGAACACAGAGGATGTGCTCAAAAAGGGGTGGTGAAGGACAGGAAAACTTCGAAAATGCAACATCCCCACTTTAATTAGTGAGGTGGGCACAGCCTTTGCCAGGAGAGAGGTTTTGTTTGGATTTTCAAACATGGAAAACATGCCACGTTTTTACACCTGTTGGCTTTTGAATTTTACCACTGATAAAGCTGGAACATTGCTTTTCAGCTGGGGTTCACCTGCTCATCCATTCACTTATTCCTGGGCTGCAGATTAAAATATCTTGCTGGAATACATTTATGCAGACTCCTAAAAAAAACAGGGAACAGGTTCCTGGCCCAAACTGTTTGGGATATAAGTTTAAGTGGATTCCCCACCCTTTATTAAAGAGATTTGGGGACCCTGCTGGGAATGCTCCACCCCCACTGGGCCTTCCTGTGATCTGTCACCAAGTCACATGAAGTGGGAACAAGTCTCTGCTTCTGAAACTCTTAACATATAAAATCAATGGCTCCCACAGGCACAAAGGCTGAATAACTTTTTCAAGTGGTCTGTGCAGCCAAAGGGAACTCCTTTCTTCTCCCAGGAGGAGTTAATCCTTTTTCTGAAGCTTTGAGCAGATAACATTTCAAAGAACTGGATAAACTGAGTCACAGCAGGCCGTGAGCTTTCATGGAGTAATGGGGAAGCTGCACACTGGCAAAAGGTAGAAGAGTTCGCTGATTATTTCTGGTATCGTTTCAGAAAGACATTTAACATAACTGTATTAATGTGATGAAATTAAATCCATTTTAATACTGAGAAGAATGTGGGAAAAATCCCCATCCCCCTGGGATAAGCACTTTAATATTGGCAGGTTGAGAGCTAAGTGTTTTTGAACTATCTCAGCCATCCTGATGTTAATTTCCCAGTAAATTCTTTGGGATATCAAACAAATCTGAAAAGAACAGAAGAGAAATACGACTGAACTAACATTTGAATGGGAAAATGGGATGACACACAGAAATATAATCTCATTTTCGTGATAGGAGTTCCAGAAAAATGCAGCTGAACACCCTGCACTAGGTTCTGCTGATAAACAAATGAAAGACAGAAATATGAAATATATTTATATTTAATACCAGTCAACAAGATTTTGTGGGGAAAACAGTTCTACTCAGCTAAGCTCCCTTTCACTAGTTGGGCAGATTTGGAGATAAATGGAAAATGTAACAGCAAAAATGCCATCCTGCAAAAGCTTTTGATTTCTCTGGTGATTTTACAACAAAATAACATTGTACCCCTCTAAAAATACCAGTGAGGAGTCATCACTCACAGCCAGATTCTGCAGCTTTTTGTGCTGGAATGTGAGGAAAGTGATTGTAAGCTCCCTGCTCCCCCACACACCCATCAGCAGCGCAGGAGGAAATGCAACATTGCTAAAAAATCTCGTAGCTGACTCGGAATTTTGCAAGGTGGATGATAATGAATGGAAATGTGGAGTTGTACAGAGAAGCAAAACCCTGAAACTTGCGGCGGCGATGACAGACTGACAAAAACAGGATCCACTTTCTTTCCAGGATGTTGAGAATCTGGAGGGGGCTTTATAAATAATTTGAAGGAGGGATATATAAATGATTTACAGAGGGAGAATAAAAAAGCTCTGGGTGTTAACTTATGGAAAAGAGGATTGAGACTGGGTGTGATTACGGTGTCTATTGAAGAAGCCAAAGCACCAGGCATGCAATAATCACCCAAATTAGGCAGAGTGAGAACCTGTCTGAAAATGAGAAGACTCTGCATTTACATGAGCAATGAGGCACCTGTTTTTAGCAAACACCACCGAGGTGTGGTGGAATTAAACCTCTGTTGATGTCCTGACTCCAAGATTGTGCTGTTTGAAATAAGGCCTCGTACCCAGGCAGAAACTGCTCAGCACAGGAGTGACGGGAAAAAGAAACATCACTGGGTTGTGCTGCAGTTCTAATATTAACCAGGAGCTTTTGGAAGTTGCTCAAATCCTCTGATTCTCCTGATATCTTTATCTTAACCTCTGAAATGAAATATTTCTTGCATCAACTACATCATAACAGTTGAGCAGATGCAGGGCAAAGCCCCACAGCTTATTCCTTTACTGTCTGCAAAGGACTTAAACAACAGGACCACAATTTGCAGAGCTTAAACTATTTCCAGTGAAGCAAAGTGTGCTTCTGAGAGAAAAAAAAAATCCCTCTGAGACAGCATTTTTATAGTAATAACCCATCAGACTGTGATTAAAACAGTATTAAACTACTATTTCCTAGCTCCAGTCAAGGACAAGGCAGCTTGATGGGGATAAAAAGGTCTGGAAGACATGGGAGGTGTATTGTGGCTCTTTATTTTTCTGGGAAAGAAAGGATCTCACCAAGACCTCTGCAAAACCTGGTGTGCGAGTTTGAGAACCTTAAAATTACAACGCAACACCCTGGATTTGTGTGAAAATGTCCATTTTAAGTGCTGTGCTTGTTCAAGTGAAAGTTTAAAGGAATTAAGAATGGTGAATTCAGGATCTGTGATGGACAGAGCCTTCTGTTTGCCAGTTATGAGTTTAAAATTCCCATAAACCCCCTATTAAAGGGGAAGTGGGAGATTTCCCTACCATTAGCTGAGCGTGTCCGTTCTGAAATGACCCCCCTGAGTCTCCATTCCCTTCCTCCTGACGATCCACAACCCGGCACTTCACGGCATCCTGGACCTGCAGGAACAGATCGGCAAAGGTCAGAGCCAGACTGACCAAACCACATCGAATTCTGCTGAAATCCAAAATAAAAACAGCTGTTGTTAGATCAAAAGGACACGGGCCCTGCTTTAGCAGCATCCAGGCATTTCTTTCACATTGTTTATGTGTTATATATTTCACACACTGAAGAGTAACTTAGAGGTTTTCCAGAAATCCTGGGTCACTGCCTAGGTCGTTTCTATTTCCTTGATTTATACAGTCAGGAATAAAAATGTCCTTTATTTTGCAGCTTGCAATATGTTTACAATGGGTGCTCCCGCATTAATCGTTGTATTGGTGTCTACAAAGTCTGATTATGATGCTGTAATATAAATCTGATCCAAACTCACTGAAATAATTGGAAAAAACCAAAAATGCGGGTGACTGCAATGTGAGTTAAATGCAGACTCATATTCATAATGCAATTATTGGAAGGAGTCTCAGCCAAGGCAGTGGTGTAATTCTATTGATTTCATTGGCCATAATTTCATTAATTTTCATAAGAAATTAATCTGTTTTACTTAATTTAAAGGAACTGTAAGAAGATAAAATGAGGATTGAAAAAAAAGTCCCTTCCTGTCTCTGTTATTAATGGTCTCTCCACTCTGTAGGATGAAAAGAATAAAAGAAACATAAAAGATTCATCCTTTTCTTCCCTGATATGATTCACCATTTTAAATCTCCACAGGGAGGCTGAAGAGAATTTCCTCAATTTCCTTGCCTGATTATTGCTGGCTGCACTTCCTAGCTGGAATATCAAGGTGTTAATACCAGCACAGATTTCATCCTGCAAATCTCAGTGCATCTCTCCTCTCTTGAAATCACACAAATTACTTCCTTAAGGTGGCATTTTTGGAGGTGGGGTTGTGAGCAGTCTGGAAATGGGAATTTTGGTGGTAAACAAGCAAAGCCTGACATGTTATCCCATCTTGATATTGATAACATTGAAATATGAATATCTTGATATTGATATCAATTGAAATATTGATATTTGGCTGCCCACCAAACTCTACCCTGATTCACCCTTCCCTCTGATCAAAAATGGTCATTTTTGTGGTCATCGTCTCCCCAGTAGAAAAAAAATTTGTAGGGTTAGAGGAGTTACCAGACTGGCTGGGCACTTTTCCAGGTGATTTTTATGGGAAATAATGTTAATTATATAACAGATAACGACTCCTCCCTCTCACCTCCCGCCTGAGGATGCAGTGGACCATGACGATGACAAATCCCTCCAAGGAGTCGAAGACTGCAAAAAGGATCTGGAAAAGCGCCGAGCGCCGGTCGGTGATGGCCAGGACTGCGGACATCCAGGTGAGAGCCAGCAGGGGCAGGACCACGCAGGAGCTCCAGAGGGATGCCCTGTCGAGGCAGAGGGAAAGAGAGCTCAGCTCCACCTCACCCACTCCCAGGTGGGGTTTTAATCCAGCCTCCCCATCCCACTGGGTTTCTCCAGCCAACATTTCCGTGTGGGAGACCTTTCCTGAGCCCTTCTCCCAGGGAAGCAGGAAAAGGCTTTGCACACTCAGGCTACCCAAACAGGGGGACAAATTCCCGACGGTGCAGTCATGCATAAAACTGGAGGTGGGGAGGAAGGATGCGGATCCCTCCCTCCCCCTTCCACGCCCTTCCCGCTCTGCCCCTAATCCACCACCACGGCTTTTCCCAAGGGAAGGAGACAAAATACAAATCACTGCAGGTTGCCAAGGGGGAGGGGAACAGTTGCAGCAGAGACTGGTCTGTCACGATGGCTGTCGGCACTCGGGTCACAGACACTTGGACTTCCACAGCACATGGAAGACACCAACACTGGGACGTGTCACGCTTTCCAGTGACTCAAACGGACAGGCAGAGAGCTGATGTGCAGACTGAAATATTTGTATTTCTCCTTTAATCTACACATGATGGCCTCCACGACACTGAGAACTAAAACCTGGCCTCATTTCCCTGTGGTCAGAGAATTTTCAGCTTTTTTGTGCGATCTCCCCAGACGATGCTTTGGGAAAAAAACAGAAAAAAGCTTTTTGTTCCCTGTTTGACAATTCTTGTAAGTTTATTCCTGTGTGGACATTAATTTGAGATTCAAGCCACATCTCCATTCACAAGACAGGAAACTGGACAAAACAGGTTTTCTGTGCTGCTGCCCCAGGAATCTCCACTTTAGCTGGGAATGATGGCCCTGAAAATGGGAAAGCAGCTCTTTTCCCAAGGACTCTTTAGGCATCCATCTGTCCAACCAAAAAAAAAGATCCCAAACAATTTTAACAGCTGGCTAGAGAGATTTTAAGCTGTCACTCATCCCATCTGTTTGGGGAAGTCAGAGAAGAGTTTCTCTGTGGGTTTTTACCTAACAAACCAGAGGAGGCCTCGAATAACAAGTGGAGCTACAAGAAAACCTCCAAATACAAACAAATACAGGCAAGACAGGAAATTACAGGACAGATACCATGAAACACGTTTTGCAGTACTTACATTGGACTTGCTCACCATTTCCTGATCTATGACTAAGGGTTTTATGTTTACTTGCTGGTTACCTCACAGACCTCAGGGAGAGTTTTACCTGAACAAAGCTGGAGCTTGGATACAGGTTTGGACATCAAGATAGAACGCCCTGGCTTCATTAAGGGTTTTTCAAGGATTGTTACATCAGTTCTGCAATGACCACACACTGAAGTGACAGTTTATTTTTATAGTCAGAATGAGACCCTGTTTACAAATATTCCTACAGCCTGCCCACACTCGGATCTGTTCCATCGTGGAATTATTAAGGAATTTAATTTACCTAAAGGAGCAGGGAAATGGAATTATTTTTCTTCTTAATTACAACGAGCATTATGAGACCTCTGTGCAAGGTAAAGGCCATGACATAATCTGATACCTTGTAATTTTATCTTGGATGGCAAATGCTATTCTTCAATGCTCAATACAAACTATGATTTCGAAGTATTATTAAAAAATACCAAAAAACCACCAGTAGACAGCCCTCAACCTAACAACTCTGAAAGAGAAATTACTTATTCCAATTCTCTGAAATCTGCCTCATTACACTGAAATATCTCTCTGCTGTCATTTGTGGTGGTGCCTTTATAAATCTGGCTAAGCAGCAAGTGCATGAAAGAAAAAATCCATGAGGCAGAAGAGCTGAATGGAAAGCTAAGATTTGGTAGATAAGGAACCTCTCTAGATGTGTCTTCCATTCAAGGATCAGCCAAAACAACATGGCTGAGTAGACAAAATAATTACAGCAGCAAGGAGGAACCATAAAATTCAATAAAAGATTTTGGAAAAGGTCTGCAAGAGACAACTCTGCTTCCTGGAACTATTTGGTTTTCCAAAACACTCTTGGTACACCCATTCTGCGGATGTTACTGCCACCAATGTGCAACAGAAAACCTGGCAATGGACCTGACCCAGGTCTGAAACAAACATCCAAATCTGGGTGGGTTTTCCATTTCTGGAAAGAGCTGCAGACACATGATGACAATGATCTGGATCTGGGTGCCAGACTTAGATGTGGATTTGTGGTTTTAAGGGATGCTGCTGAGAAGGTAAATTATATGTAAATTATGTTTCTCTTCAGCAAATGGTCAGATTTGAATCCACTGGCTTCAAAACCTGCTTTAAGAATGAATTGTTTGAGTCAATTTGCTCTGCCCTTCCAACCAGATGATAAAAACATCATCTGCCCTTCCAGCTCAGCTGAGGACCGCATATTCAGCTGGATCAAATCAGGGTTTTCTCAAGTTGTGCTGACTTACACCAGCTCAGAGTTCTGCTCTCTTTGTGATTCACCTTCCTTCTCAACAGCACTCATCCCTTGGAAAATTGATGGAAATTCTGCTTGCTACTTAAATGCATCATCTTTATTCTCAGGCAGCAGGTGGCAACAGGTCACAGGAAATGGAACTCACTCTAATTTCACTTGCAGGGCTCTGCTTAGATTTTCGAAATATTAAACTCCAAACTAAAAGTTCCATTAAAGAAATCTGGTAAGGACTGAAATTTCAGGTGAAAACTCACGGAAAGACAAGTGGGTTTTCTGTGAGACTGCCCTTAATTCTACTTGCTGTGAGCTGAATTCATAGCAGGACTCATACTTCTATCACCTTCCCACCTGTCCCTTTTTTCAGGAGGCACAGGGGATCCTTAGAAGATCCCAGAATTACTTATAGGACCTAAGAAATATCATTTTAGGGTGCTTATCACAGGATGTGACATGAAATGATCAATGGTTATAGAACGACATTGTGACCACCTAATGGCTTTTCATGGATTAGCCATGATCAATAAATCCATTATTTTTATTGCTTGGGACAAAGAAATTAGCTGGCAGATCCTCTTATTTATCCCATTTATGACAGCCCTCAGGACAAGTGACAGCAGCATCCCATCTGTGGCTGGAAAAAGACCTCCAAGATCGAGTCCAAATCTTTTCCCAGCACTAAACCATGTCCCCAAGTGCCACATTTACACAGCTTTTAAATCCTTCCAGGGATGGGGACTCCACCATTTCCCTGGACAGCCTGTGCCAATGTTTGATCATCCTTTCAGTGAAGAAATTTTCCCCAATATCCAACCTGAACCTCCCCTGGTGCAATCTCAGGCCATTTCCTTCTGTTGTTTGACAGGAGATCAACCCCAACCTGGCTCCAGCCTCCCTTCAGGGAGTGATAAAATCCTCCCAATCCTCCTTTTCTCCAGGATAAACCATCCCAGCTCCCTCAGCCACTCCTAATGTGCTCTAAAACATGGGATCTACCATGGGAAACACTCAGCCTTACGAAAGGACACACCAGACCCTGTCCTGGCAGCAGGGATTTGGCCAGAATTAAAAAATCTATCTGTGGTTTTGTCCTTTATGTGGTTGGAAGCATGGGGAGTCTTTTTCTTTTGCAAAAGAAGCAGAATAAATGGATTGCACTTAGAGGAAAGCAATGGAAAGAGCAAAAAGAATGGGTTTGGAGATAAAGATCTACATGAAGAAAGATGAAGAGTCCTGCACCCTGAGAAAAGACAAGTGCAGGGGGACACACGGGACATGCCAATAAAGATGTAAAGGGCCATTAGGAAGGGCAAAGTGATCAATTCTTTTCATTACTCAACCCTGTCAGAGCAGCAGCAACTTAAAGATGCAGCAGAAGGAAAAAAATCACTTTATAATTCAAAAACAGCTCCTGGACTGGAGCTCTGAAAAGGGAATTGGTCACTGGACTCAACACGTAATGGATGGCTCCTTACACACCAGCGCTTCTGCTGCAGGAAAATCACAGCACAGGGATCTGCTTTATTTATTCTCTCAAGCTTCTCTGCTCCTCTGACTTGTATTCACCGAATTACAGAATTACAGAATGGTTTGGGCTGGAAGGGACCTTAAAAATCATCTAATTCCACCCCACTGCCATGAGTAGGGACACTTTTCGTTAGACCAGGCTGCTCACAGCTCCATCCCACCTGGCTTTAAACACTTTTTAATCACTTAAAAACTGTCCCTCCCAAAAGCAAGAGTGTTGTCCAGATTTTAAGGGCACTCGTAGAGCAAATCCCCTGTAACTCAATGCCCACATAACCAAGATGGGAAACCTGTAAATAGAAAAGAGGGGAAACTCTGCTTGCTCTTCCCATTCACAGACAAAAGAGAAACACCTGCTGTGATTTCTATTTTCCTCTAAAAGACGATTCTACTCCCAGCAGCTGCAATATAAGTAATAAAATTAAGGGAACAGGAAATGAAATGCCTTGAAATTGCCCTGAGCACCTGGTCTGGTGGAAAGTGTTTGTAGTGGGGGGTTTGGAATGAGATGAACTTTAGGGTTCCTCCCAACCCAAACTAATCTGTGATGATTTTGTGACACGAGACAGGCAGGTGATGAGGCAGTTGTGGCCAGACTGCTTCATTATTCACCTTTAATTAAGTAAAAGGTTCTCTCAGAGTCCAACAAGGACTTGCAGGATCCAGGTATTATCCCCAGGTAAGGATAGGATTTCAAATTCCTTCAAGCATGAGGATAACACTCCCCTGAGGAACAGTCTCCTTCCTAGACCAGCCACACATGGAAGCACTGACTCACATTAATCCTGGAATTACAATACAGGCAGAAAATTTGACATCCATGACTCCCTAAAAGGATATTGAGCCAAGAAAAAGGGCAAAACTCTTAAATGGGAGATTTGACATGTGAATTCCTAAGGATTTAAGAGGAATGATGATGATAAGGGTCACGAGGAACCCCTGATATTGGGTCTTAGGTGGGGTGCCTGGAAAAATACACTGTGCCAGGCTTTTAGTCTTGGGCCAATCTCTTCCCCTTGGTCAGAGCCTGAAAATCCAAATTTCCAATGAGCTGCTAGGCAAGAATTCATAAAACCATGGAATGGTTTGGGTTGGAAGGGACCTTAAAGATCATTTAGTTTGAACCCTCTGCCACGGGCAGGGACACCTTCCACTAGACCAGGTTGCTCACAGCTCTGTCCAAACGGGCCTTGGACACTTTCAGGGATGGGGCATCAACTTCCATCCATCATCCATCCATCATCCATCCATCCATCCATCCATCCATCCATCCATCCATCCATCCATCCATCCATCCATCCATCATCCATCCATCCATCCATCCATCCATCCATCCATCCATCCATCCATCCATCCATCATCCCTGTCCATCCATCCACCCATCATCCATCCATCCCTGCCCATCCATCTCCCATCCATCCATCCATCCATCCATCCATCCGTCCGTCCGTCCGTCCGTCCGTCCATCCATCCCTCCATCCATCATCCATCCATCCATCATCCATCCATCCATCCATCCATCCATCCATCCATCCATCCATCCCTCCATCCATCCATCCATCCATCCATCCATCCATCCATCCATCCATCCATCCATCATCCATCCATCCATCATCCACCCATCATCCATCATCCATCCATCCATCCATCCATCCATCCATCCATCCATCCATCCATCCATCCATCCATCATCCACCCATCATCCCTGTCCATCCATCCACCCATCATCCCTGTCCATCCATCATCCATCATCCATCTCCCATCCATCCATCCATCCATCCATCCATCCATCCATCCATCCATCATCCACCCATCATCCCTGTCCATCCATCCACCCATCATCCATCCATCCCTGTCCATCCATCTCCCATCCATCCATCATCCATCCATCATCCATCCATCATCCATCCATCCATCCATCCATCCATCCATCCATCCACCCATCCATCTCCCATCCATCCATCCATCCATCCATCCATCCATCCATCCATCCACCATCCATCCATCCATCCACCATCCATCCATCCATCATCCATCCATCCATCCATCCATCCACCCATCCATCTCCCATTCATCCCTGTCTATCCATCCATCCATCTCCCATCCATCCATCCATCCATCCATCCATCTCCCATCCATCCCTGTCCATCCATCCATCCATCCATCCATCCATCCATCCATCCATCCACCCATCCATCCATCCATCCACCATCCATCCATCCATCCATCCATCCATCCATCCATCCATCCATCCATCTCCCATCCATCCATCCATCCATCCATCCATCCATCCATCCATCCATCCATCCATCATCCATCCATCCATCCATCCATCATCCATCCATCATCCATCCATCCATCCATCCATCCATCCATCATCCCTGTCCATCCATCCATCCATCATCCATCCATCCATCATCCATCATCCATCATCCATCCATCCATCCATCCATCCATCCATCCATCCATCCATCCATCCATCCATCCCTCAGCTCTCCCTGGTATCTGCAGTGGATTCCCTCGTTCACAGCAAGTACCAAGAAAAGCCAAGCCCCTGAGACACATTTTGCATCTCAGATAAAATAATTTTCACAGGTAGCAAAGACAAATTAATCAGAAGGCAACATTTCGCAGCCTGACGGTGCCCTACAGGCAGCAATAAATGGGAGGAAATGTGGGAACAGAGGTCCTCCAATGGCAAAACCTGCCCAGGATCTTCTTCATCACAGCCTAAAGATTCGTTTAACCCACACCTGTCAAGTCCAGCTAACACCTAACAGGTCACAGAAATCCAAATATTTCCATTTACTATTCCCCAGGTCAAGAAATGGCATCATTTCCAATACTTATTTTTCCACTTGTGTCACTTTTCTCTCCCATCAGTTCACCCTATTTTCCCTCCTTTACACATCCCCTTCTCTGACCACAAAGATTTCCAAAAGCCAAGAAAAACGGTCTAAAGGATCTATTTCTCACTCCATGCTTTCCTAGAAATAAATCTCTGGAACCTACGGGAGGGGAGCTGGGGAGGCGATGAGCAACAAGGCAGGAACACCCTTGATGTGCTCTGCAATAAAAAATTATGGCTCATTCCAGGTCAGGGAGGAGCCAGGAATCCTCACAGCATTTAATCCACATTTCAAGACTCCAAAACTGAACGTCAAAGCTGCTGCAAAGTCTGGGAGGAGGGAGCCCAGCAGAAGGGTGGAAGTGGCATAAAGCACAATCAGAGCTTTGCCTTTTTGGCAACCTCATTTATAAGAAATTTGGAGGAGGAAAACCAGGAATTGTTCAGCTGCAGGATGAAGGTGACCACAAGGGGAAATGAGTGAACTTATTTGTGTATTCCTCAGTGTTCCCTTTGCAAGGATAAGAGCACGGGACACTTGAGGACAAACAACAAAATTGGTACTGGAAACTGTCATCTGAGGTACCCAATCTGCTGGGAAACCAAACGCTAAAAAATCCTTCTACAAGAGCCCTCCAATTTCTATCAATCCACTTAAATTACAGAAGCAGGATGAATAGGAGATCTGGCTTTCATATCTTTTTTGTTCTCCTGATTTGGAGATGAATCAGAATTTGTGATTTATCGCAGACCAATGTCAGACGCTATTGGAGAGGGACTTGAGACTGTTTTAACTTTTAAAATTAATTTACTATGAACAGAAAGCCTCTCCTATTTAAGAGTTTAATTTATTAATAGTGAATCTTCTGCTGGTTTAACATTGCTCTGCAGTTACAGGAATCCAAAAAGCAGTGAGCTGCTCATTCCAGACGTGTGGTACACACGTCTGGACCGATTCCATCTCACCATCTCAGCTGGGCACTGCTGCAAAAGGTGAGTAAACGACCTTAGCAATGAAAAATAAATCGAATTTTGTTCAGTTCTTCATTTCACTGAGAAAACCAAAGAATCATAAAATGGTTTGGGTTAGAAGGGGCCTTAAAGAACATGTCATTCCAACCCCCTGCCACGAGCAGGGACACCTTCCAGGTGCTCTTGAGCTGATTTTCTTTTATCTTTCTACATTTTGAGATCTGACATTTTGGCTGCCTCTTTTAATTAAAGGTAGAAATTTTCAAACTGCAAATGATCTGAGACTGTTTCCCTCACACGTTTTGCATGTAGTAATTTAGACATCAAAACCAAAGTGTAGCATCACTTGGATGTGATACAGATAATAAAATTGCCAAAAGGGAAGGAAGAAATACAAACCTTCCCTCATTGCTCTCTCTCTAACCTCAACCTTTGGGAAAAAAAAAGCCAACCACATAAATAACAACTATTTGTCCAGCAGAACAAAGCTTTGTCCTTATTATTATTATTATTATTGTTATTTTAAAGCTAACTCCAGAGGCATCTAAGAAGAGATTTAACAACATTTGACTTTTGCAACTCAGAGCTATGAAACACTTTAAGATTTTGGGAATTAATTCCAAGTGCTTTCAGGGGTCCAAAAGAGGCAGTCAACACCTATCAAATCAGACCTGCAGGCCTACGAGGTATTCAACTCAACTTCAGCATTTCATAAGAGGAGAAAAAACCCACTCAGAAGTGATTCACCAACTCACTTAAACCACACTCAGTGCTCTGAGGAAAACACTCAAGCAGGTGCTCAAGTGGCTGACAAAGCTGGGTGCTGGAGTCCCTGTCTAGCACCAGAATTACTGGGAATCACCACTTTAAATCTGGAACTCCAAGAACGGGGCATTAAACAAATTAAACAAATTAAACATGGCTTGCAACGAATGCAGAGTCCCTTTGTCTTCCATGGGCTGCTCACATGCTTAAATCTTAAATCTAGGCATGTCAAAAAGCGCTTTTCAGGATCCAGCCCATCAGGGGTGTTGCAGGAGCCCTGCTCTACTCATGGCCCAGAGAATGAGGGTGGGGAGAGCTGGGGGATGTTGGGGAGGTGGGCAGGGAGATGGGGAGAGAAAACAAACACGGGCTGGTGAGTGCAGGGAAATGGAAGAGGGAAATAAAAAAGGAACTGAAAAGCGAAAATCAAAACCAAAACACAAACGAAAAAAAGAAAGTGGAAAGAAAGAAAAGAAAGAAAAGAAGGAAAGAGAGAAGGAAAGGAGGGAGGGAAGGAAAGGAAAGAGGAAGGGAGGGAGGGAGGGAGGGAGGGAGGGAGGGAGGGAGGGAGGGAGGGAGGGAGGGAGGGAGGGAGGGAGGGAGGAAGGAAGGAAGGAAGGAAGGAAGGAAGGAAGGAAGGAAGGAAGGAAGGAAGGAAGGAAGGAAGGAAGGAAGGAAGGAAGGAAGGAAGGAAGGAAGTGGCGGAAGGAAGTGGCGGAAGGAAGGAAGGAAGGAAGGAAGGAAGGAAGGAAGGAAGGAAGGAAGGAAGGAAGGAAGGAAGGAAGGAAGGAAGGAAGGAAGGAAGGAAGGAAGGAAGGAAGGAAGGAAGGAAGGAAGGAAGGAAGGAAGGAAGGAAGGAAGGAAGGAAGGAAGGAAGGAAGGAAGGAAGGAAGGAAGGAAGGAAGGAAGGAAGGAAGGAAGGAAGGAAGGAAGGAAGGAAGGAAGGAAGGAAGGAAGGAAGTGGCGGAAGGAAGGAAGGAAGGAAGTGGCGGAAGGAAGTGGCGGAAGGAAGTGGCGGAAGGAAGTGGCGGAAGGAAGTGGCGGAAGGAAGTGGCGGAAGGAAGGAAGTGGCGGAAGGAAGTGGCGGAAGGAAGGAAGGAAGGAAGTGGCGGAAGGAAGGAAGTGGCGGAAGGAAGTGGCGGAAGGAAGGAAGGAAGTGGCGGAAGGAAGGAAGGAAGTGGCGGAAGGAAGGAAGGAAGTGGCGGAAGGAAGGAAGTGGCGGAAGGAAGTGGCGGAAGGAAGTGGCGGAAGGAAGGAAGGAAGGAAGGAAGGAAGGAAGGAAGGAAGGAAGGAAGGAAGGAAGGAAGGAAGGAAGGAAGGAAGGAAGGAAGGAAGGAAGGAAGGAAGGAAGGAAGGAAGGAAGGAAGGAAGGAAGGAAGGAAGGAAGGAAGGAAGGAAGGAAGGAAGGAAGGAAGGAAGGAAGGAAGGAAGGAAGGAAGGAAGGAAGGAAGGAAGGAAGGAAGGAAGGAAGGAAGGAAGGAAGGAAGGAAGGAAGGAAGGAAGGAAGGAAGGAAGGAAGGAAGGAAGGAAGGAAGGAAGGAAGGAAGGAAGGAAGGAAGGAAGGAAGGAAGGAAGGAAGGAAGGAAGGAAGGAAGGAAGGAAGGAAGGAAGGAGGGAAGGAAGGAGGGAAGGAGGGAAGGAGGGAAGGAGGGAAGGAGGGAAGGAGGGAAGGAGGGAAGGAGGGAAGGAGGGAAAAGAAAGAAAGAAAGAAAAGAAGTTGAAATTAGAGGAACTAACATGGCGTTACTGGTGGCTGTGGCCGAAACTTCAGCAGAAGAAACTACTCCACACTTGGAACATTTGAGCGTCATGCCGTAAAGGGGCACTGCCATCTGACTGCAATTAAAACCAAAAGACTGAAACAAAACAAAACACTTCGCTCATGAGCACAAACGTCGAAAGGAAAGGGAAAGAGAAGCCAAAAAGAAAGGAAGGAGAAAAGGGAACCAACCAACCATACCCAGTTTGGGAAGGGAAATGAAAGACAAGCAGGAATTAAAAGTCTCATCTGTACCACTCCAGATGCGGGGAACGGGGGGGAAATGGACAACTCAGAGACTTGTTGGTGCTGCTGGAGAGGGTGGAACTGTGTTGGTGAAAGTCTTGCCAGATTTGGGGTGTCCCTCTCTGGCACCCACGGAAGAGAGACCAGCACTGCTCTCCCAGTCTCCACCTCCTTCTTTTTGCATGGGTTTTTTGTTTGGTTTGTGTTGGATTTTTTTGGGTTTTTTGTGTTTTTTTAGGTTTTTTTTTGTTCATTAGGGGTCTTTTTTTTTTGGTTGTGTTTTTTATTTTTTTTTTTTTTTTTTTTTGAGAAATTGCTCTTTTCCCTCCTGGCCTTTTCGCTCCAAAACAAAAAAGGTGGCAGGGTTGTGCAGTAGAAGGCAAGAAGTAGGGCTGTGGGGGCTGTGTCTGCTTATCTTCTGTCCTAAAGCAATGCCAGGGATAAGTCACTTGTTTTCTCTGACTGGGAGCTGGTGAGACCAGGACAGAGGCCACTCTTTGGTTGCTTCATCCCTGATGAAGGATGGGACTCTTTTTATGTCCCAAAGTTAATCCTGAGCTTGGGTGTTTCCTCAGACCCCCAACCTGCCCTGAAAGGAACCCAACTGGCTGACTGCCTCTGAGATATTCCTTCTCTCAGATCCTGTTCTGGAGCTGAAAACATCTTTGGGATGGATCCTGACAATTATTCCCAGCTTTTTCTGGATGGGACCAACCACAGAAACAGCCCACTGAGGGCTGCTGGTATGAGGGGATCTGCTAAAGCACATCCTTGGATTTTTAGTAGCTGAAGTGTGGGAACCCCCCCAGTTCAGCTCTTTAGGAGCCCAGGAGCCACATTAGCTTGGCACTGGCCCCATTTCTTCCCAGAATTTAGTGGTTGTGTGCTCTCCCTGGTCTGCACAGATCCACAGCCACGTCAGATCTGGCTTGGAAAACGGGAAGGAGTCTGCGAAACATCCCCCAGACCTCCCTGCTGTGCCTGGCACCAGAGAAGACATGAAACCACTGCCAGAGCCAGCAGGAATGTCATCCCTGGGGGGTGGTGGGGACGCTGCTGAGGGAGGTTTGCCCCAACCAGGAGGGGATTTACGGCCCTGCCCTGCCTGGGAGAGAGATCAGGCAACTCCACAGAGCATTTCTTAGCTTTGGTGGCTCTCTGTTCAGTCTCACTGCAAAAAGACATCCTGGTGAGCACCAACACAGCAGCAGCAGCGGGCCCATGGCCCCCTTTCAAGTGGCTATTGATTGGTCTTTTCATTAATTACAGCGACATAAGTCATCGTTCCCGTCCAGAATAATGACTAAGGCATCCCACAGAAGCTTTTAGACACAGAGCAAATCAGCTCCTGTGCCCACAGATAAATATCTTCCAGGAAGGATGGTGTAAATCCTGTGAGGACAATGGCTGAACCAAATATAAAGCGGGTCTGGAGAGGCATTAGGTGCACGACCCTTAAAAAAAAAAAAAAAAATTACAGCTTATCCCCAAATCTATAAGCCACAAAGAACAGATAAGCAGAGAGACAGAGAGAGGCAGAGATAGGCAGCAAAAAGAAAAAAAGTAGATTGACTTGAGGAATTTGATGGGAAACTGTACCAGAAAAAACATGAATGACACTGAATCACAGAGAACTGGCCAAAAGACCACTGTAAACACACAACTGTAGCTGCTGTTGGGTGTGTTTATGCAGAAAGTTGCAAGCAGTGGGCACAGATGTGGGTACATTTATGTCCTAATTCCTTCTGGTTGGGGGTATGAGGTTGTTAATATATTGAATTTCCGTAGCAGGCTTAGATTGGTGCCTGTGCATGTGAAAGGGCAGCTAATTAAATAATCACAGTGAATAATGCCTTCATTTAATTTAGCTTTTTCTGCTTCTTCCTAAACATCCACAAACAGCTGATGGGCTCATCTGGGCTGTTCACTGTTTGCTGCCTTTTATTGAGCAGCACTTTCCACCATCCACAGCCCAAAGAGCAGGAGCACTGCTTCCAACAGGAACCATTCCCAGAGGAAGGGCAATCCCAATCCCTTCCTGTCTTAGTGGAGTTATTTCCTTCCTAATCACTCTCTCCTCCCTGTGCTCTGGCCACCCAGCTCTGCTCCACCCCAGCAGGGCACCTGCACAGAGATTATTTCACACAAGGCTTTGGGCCAAACTCTTCTTGGGTGGGTTCTGTGATCAGCAGAGATGAAAGAAGAGGTTCTCTAAGTGGGGATGAAGCTCCTCTCTCTCCCCAGGAGTGGCAGAGGAAGCCCAGAGAGATTAAACTCAGCCTAAATTAGCCCTGATGAAAATCCCTTATGGTCTCATTCCCTTATGGTCTCATTCTTCCTCCCTGCCTGTGTGAGCACACAAATGCTTCTGGAATAAACGCTGGCTGAATACATTTAAAACTCATTTTAAAGGCTCCTGACATTAAAACATTCATTTTTTTTGTAGCAATCCCTTCAGGAGAGCTCAAACACTGGTGGTGGAGTTGGCCACCAACAGAGACTGGGATGGTTTTCTCCATTCCCAGACAGGTTTTGGGGCAGCTGTGGCCTTTCTCCAGCTCTCCAGGTATTCACACCCCCTTCTCTACAGCCTGCTTTTGTGATCCACCTATAAAATCACTGCCATTAGAAAGTCTGCATTTTCTGACAGATGTGACAACAACAATCACAGCTATTTCCACTGCTAAGTACAGGGCAGAATTCTTGTGTCTCAGGTATTATTTCATGAGAACTGTTGGCACTGGTGAATTTGTGACAACCAATCTGTGGAGTGTGTGCTGGGCTCCTCTTAATACCCAACAGCTCTTTTTTTTTTTTTTCCTCAACTTTTGGGGATATTTTTTTCTTTTTCACCCTTTAAAAAAATTGTTTTTACAACACTGAACCATACTTCTTGCCTCTGCTAAAGGAAACACAACGTTTCTTTAGACCATCTCCTCAGGTCCAAACACCTCCAAGGCCGTTACTCGTTCTGATTTTCTTCAGATCTACCTTCCAACACGGTTCCCAAGCCCAGGCCAGAAGCAGAGAACTAAAGGGAAAGGGGCACCAGGGCTCTCAAAAGTGCTCCCACACTCTCAGCAGGGGCACTTGGGAAGGGAGAACAAAACCATTGAGCACAGAGAAGGCTTAAAAGTGCTGCACACACACACACAGACACGAAAGAAGGGGGGGGGGAAAAGAGAAAAGAAAGAAAAAAAAAACAAAGAACATCAGAAAAATGACTTTTTGTTTGTTTGTTTGTTTGTTTTTTGTTCTGTTGCCTCGCAGGTTTTGTTTTTAAAGCCCAGCTCTGAGTGTGATCAATAACCAGCTGCTGTGTATTAAATAAGGTCACTCCGTGTGCAGTTTGGATTAGGGAGGGAGGGACTGAGAGGCAGCAACTCTCTGCTTTGCTAATCCAATAAAGCATTTATTGCAGCGCTGACTTTCAAGTGCAATTACCCTGCTCCAGACCCTGCCTCGAAGCCCGGGTGTTTTCCTGAGTTCTCTCTTTGTCAAGAAGGCATCAGCCAGAATGAAGCACTTGCTCGTTAGCAGCTGCTCCAAGCAGCGAACCAAGGTCACTTCTTTGCATATTTTTCAACCCAGCAGCAGCTGTTATCTCTGATCATCCAAATCTCCTCTGGTTTTATGGCCATGGCACTGCCCAGGCACCAAAATTCTCTTTGCTGCACCCAGGGACCCCAAGGCTTGGCCGTGTCAACACTGCTGATAAACCACGAGTTTAAACAGGTCCCTGGCATTCCTTCCAAAATCGTTAAGGTTGGAAAAGAACTCCAAGATCAGGTCCAACCTTTGACCAAACCCCTCCATGGCCACCAAACTCCATCACAAAGTGCCAGGTCCGCTTGTTTTTGGAGCATTTCCAGGGATGGTGACTGCACCACGTCCCCAGGCAGCCTGTTCCAAAGCCTGGTCATCCTTTCAGGGATGAAATTCTTCCAATTATCCAACCTGGACCTCCCCTGGTGCAGCTTGAGGCCATTTCCCTTTGTCCTGGGAGCAGATTCCGCCCTCACCTCACCTCACCACTCCCTATTTCAGGGAGCTGCAGAGAGTGATGAGGCCTCACCTGAGCCTCCTCTTCTCCAGGCTGAGCCTCCCCAGCTCCCTCAGCTGCTCCTGGTGTTTCAGACCCTTCCCCAGCTCTGTTCCCTTCTCTGGACACCCTCCAGCTCCTCAAGGTCTTTCCTGGAGTGAGTGGCCCGAAACTGAACACGGGATTTGAACTGCTGGATAAGAATTTACCTCAACCCTGGGTTTTGCCTCCACCACTCCATTAAAAACCATTTTCACCCCAGCTGGTCCATAGTGCAGTGTCAGGAATTCTGAACCTCATCCACAATATCCACCCCTGCCCTCTGAGAAAGTGGAGACCCTTTCTCCCTCCACTTTTACAGACAGGATATATCCATGTGTCCTGTGCTTTCTCCACCTGACTCCAAAGGTTTCAAACTCTGCCTCCATGCAGAGGTACCAGAATGAGCTCTTGCTCTCCTCATCTTTTTGTAAACAATTTCCTCCTTCCAGAACTCAGCTGTTACCCACAGTGATAAATCAAATTCCTGCAGTGAAAAACTGGGAGCAGAGATCCCTGCCTTTCCCAGCAGCAGGTGAAGGACAGAGCTCCTCTGACTGCAACAACAAGCCAAGGAAGGCAGAGGAAAATAACATCAGCCAGGCTGATCTGGGCATCTGATGAGAGCCAGAGTGTCAGCCTGCCATTTCTGTCCCTTGCTCAGAGCACAGCACGGCTCAAGGATAAAATCAGAGCAGGCTGCAGGCTTGTTCCTAGAAATGGAGAGGAGAGGGGCCCTCATCCTGCTGGGGGTGTTGGCAATGGAAAAACAGACACCGACAAAATTTTGGGAGTAACCCAAGAGAGAGCCCTGCCTGGGAGCTGCTCCCCCAGCCAAACCCCTGGGAGACACCAGGGTAGGGAGAAACGTGGAGTCAGCTCTTGAATTTATACTCCAGAGGAAACCAGGTAACACAAATCCTCTGGACTGAGGGATGGAGGCTGTGGAGAAGATAAAGAACCTCAGGAGGCAGCAAAATTTTCTCTCGCAGCAGAGGTTCTGCACTCACCTGTCCTACTGCATCCATCTGCTGCTCTGCTCTGTGCCACACCTCCAGGACCCATTCCCTTCCATCACACACCTCTGCTGTCCCTGAGACACCTCTGAGACACCTGCCAGCCTTCAGACACCACCCCTCTGTCACCCAGCCTGTGCCACACTCAGCAGTTCTGAGTCTCTCTGCTGTCTCTAGGAGCTGGTGACCACTTTGCTCTCCCTCATTTCTGGGAGGATGCATCAGCCTGGCCTGAAGCCATTTTAACAAAGAGATGAACTTTTATCCTTCCTCCACAGCAACACAGGGCTGCTTCTTCGATTTTTGTGTCCTGCTGCACTGAATGACAGGGAAAAGACATTAAATCAAGTGGGTTTTTTCCATTCATTTTGTTTAAATCTGTTCCTGCTTTTTGTTTGCATCCGCTGCCTGGTTATTGATCACAACCTTGGGTGTTTTTGGTTTTTATTTTCACTCTTTACTTAGATGTATTGATAAGGCATACCCTGCCCGTTCCTTCAGTTTCTTATCTGTTATTCCATCTTTGGATACAAGTTTGTTAAAAACCAGAATGCCAATAACCATGTTCACCTGTCAAAAGAGAAACAACACACAAGTTTTGTTCTCAAGCCGGTCAGGTCAAACTCGGTAACACAGAAGGGTTTCCTCCCAAATCCAGGTCCCACTTCTGCAGGCCACCACCCCTCCTGTCCCCTGTCCCCACCTGTCCCACCTCCCCTGGCCGTGCATCAGTGAGTCCAGGACAGCAGAATGCAGCTGGCAGCAGATCAAAGAGGTTGGAGAATCAAAAAGATTGGAAAAGACCCCCAAGATCATCAAGTCCAACCCTCAATCAGGTCTCCATGAAGCAGGAGAGACTGGGAATTTCTCAGATTGTTGCAGAGCTGTTTGAACCCCAGCATTGCTTGAGGTCCAGCAAGGAAAACTCCAGTCATGGCAACAATTTTTTGGGCTAATCCAAATGATTGTGGGCAGTACAGAGAAGAGCAGTGGGTTGACATTTGCTGCTTCCCAAAGAGCCTTCTGGAGTCAGCGCTGCTCCAGCAGCAGCATTAAGAGAACGCAGACAACGTGTCACAGTTCCTTCCTGGTGAATCAGCACTGCTGCTCTCGAAATAAGAGGTGGAAGGGCACTGGAGCAAGTAGAAACATCATCTGCTCTGGTGTGATGTCTTGGGAGATACTGCAGATGGCACAGCAGAGAGAATTCCCCCCGAAAATCAGTGTGCAATACAATTCCATGCAGTCCGTTTTCCTCAGAGCAAGAGCAGGGATGTCTGTGTCCATCAGATACAAAAATCCACGGTGAAATAAGGGCTGGGAAGAGCTGAGATCCTGCAGAGTGACCCCAAACTCCTTCCTATGCCTTCCCAACTGCATCCACTGCTGCCAGCTGCATCTGCTTTACAAACCCCATCTGCAGCTCCTCAACATGTTAGTGACACACCAGCCCCAGCCCCGGCGTGGAGGCACGGCACCGATGGTGGAAAAAGGTGACATTCTCCTGGTTTTGCTGTCAGTGGAACAGCTGGTGGTGGTAGAAACTTGTGGTCGATGCTGTTCTAACTTGTGGTCGATGCTGTTTTGCATGTGGGGCTTGCAGGGAAACGTTTCAAGGCCAAATTCAGAGATAAATTCACGTGACTTTATGTGTTGGTGAGTTTAAGAGATCCTAGGAGGAGCCTGACCCAAAGGAAAGGACCAAACCTCTAATTGCCTAAATCATCCTCAAAACAGCCATCAGTCTTCCTGCTGGTTCCACCAGCTCACTGATGTGGAGCCCACAGCTGGGGATCCACGGAAAATCTCGTAAATTGTGATTATTTTTTGTTTGCATCAGCTGCTGGGTCAGTGGGCAGCTGAGACCATTTCTAGAGTTCACCATGGTGCTGATTTAGAGAAACAACGCTGGCAAGGCAGGCACAGTGACACTGCCAAGGATCAGCAGGAAATCAAAGCCTGGTTATGAGCCTGGAAAGAGAGGGAGCACTTTGAAATCACTGATCCTTCACTGTGGAGGAGCTGATGAGGGCAAGAAAGGCTTTTCCTTAAGGTGCAGCCAGGACGGAGGAAAGGTGGGGCTGAAGTGTGGCTGGATCACTCCTGGCCAAAGTGTGAATCCTCATTCCTAAGGAGCAGGGGAGACAACAAAGAGCAGCTCTGCACTGGTTTTAATCAGTCAATCAGTCAATCAGTCAATCAATCAATCAATCAATCAATCAATCCAGTACACTGATCACCACGATCAGCATCCTGCTCTGATCCTCGCTCCACTTCTTAGGAAGGAAATCGGGGATACAAGATGGATATTTATCCAGGAATGTGCAGAGCAGCTTTACTCCATTGTCTCTGAGAGAACATCCAGGAGCAAAGCCTCAGGTCAGAGGTTCCTGGAGACAACCACCACCTGACCACTGATGACCCTGTCCTGATTTCATTCCACGAGCCTCCCCCTGCCTTCAGCCTGCACACAACCATCACCAGGCTGCTCCACGTGAGCTGGGCGAGCAGAACTGCTTCCAACAGCTCTGCGTTTAAGGTAGATCAGGATTTTTAAGAATAAAGGTCAAATCTTTATCCTCAAAACCTGCAGCTGTTCGGTGTCAGTGGCCTGAGTTATGAACACTGCTGAAGCTGCAGGCCAACCACCTTCAGAGTATTATCAACTTTTTGAGCTCACCTGTTTGCAGGTTCCCGTTTATAAAAAGGCTTTCCATGCTTCTCCTTCCCCAAGCTCTTTGGTGTCCCTACCAGGGCAATATTCATTTGTCCCTTTGGCCAGGAGTGAGTCAGGGAGTCGAAATGAGGTGTGTGGCCTCTCTCTTGGTGGTGATCAGGGCTGGACACCCCCAGAGATGATTCACCACTTCCAAATATCCGCTGCAGGAACCCCCATTTGCATGTGCTGACCCCCCCTGCGAGGACATCTCATTTCCTCAGCTTGATGGTGAGGGAAAACTGAGCTGGCAAACGGAAGCAGGCTCCTGTGTTTTCCTCACACTTTGAAAGTGCGAACGAAAAAGAGAAAGAACACTTCCCTTGCTGCTGGCACAACAAAAGCGAGGTGGTTTGAGGCAGCAGAGTGACTCTGGGCACTACCAAAGCTTCCTCCCTCCGAATCACTGTGTCACAACCCCGCATGAAAGACCTCAACTCAAACCAGGTTTGATTTCTTGCAGAGGAGGGGCCACTGCTGGCTTTTCTCTTTGTCACCGTGATGAAACGATGGCACCAAGGTGGTTTGATGTGCAGTGACAGCGCTGAGAATAGAGGCAGCCCGAGCTTTTGTGGAGTTATTCTCCTGTAAGCTCCTGCTGCGGGGCATTTCATCCCCCAGGCACTGCACGAAACAAAAGCCTGAACTGAAAAAGGAATTGTGAGTGTCAACAACCCCATTCCTGCAGGACTCTCCAGGGCTCTGGAGCCTCAGAGGGCATGAAGCTCCTCCACTGGATAAAACAGTGGGCTGGAGAGAAACTGCAGAAAGATGTGGGGGGCTCAAATGTGGCTTTAAACCCATGGGAAACTGTGGCAGGAGGGATTTCCTGGAGGAACAGCAGTTCTCAGATTCTTTCAGCCCTGAGGTTTCTCATGGCTTCAGCAGCAGGGAAGGAATGTCACCTCGAGTGACACCTTAAACTCAAATAATGGCTGGCCAAGGTTGGTGTTGGGGCTGTGTTGAAGCCAGGGGTGATGGGACAGAAGAACAGACTCCTCATGAAGGAGCTGGAGTTTGGGAATGACCACTTTAACCCTGCCATCTCTTTGAATTCAAAGCAAATATGAAATTTTTAGGGTCATTAGGGACCTCCCCAGCACCGATTTGAAGATTTCAGTTTCAGCTGCAAACAGGGAAATCTGCTCACATGCACTGGCCTGGAATGGACCAGGAATAAAAGCTGTGAGGGCACAGCCTGCTCTGAAAACCACCAGGAACAGCAATTTCTGAAGGAGTCAGTGTCAGAGTTTTCCACCATCTTCCTGCACTTCCACCCAGACAGAGCAAAACCAAGGTAAAACATTAATCAGATGTTAGGGGGCTCCTGTGAGGACAGAGGTGGAAGGCTGAGAGCTGAGGCATATTATATTTCAGAATCCACCCCATCCCAAATTGTTGGCTTTGCTCGCTGTTCCTGAAGGAGGAAGCTCCTCAAAACACAAGTGGGAATAAAGAGGGGCATTCTTGGGTTGAAAGAACAAGGGAATTGGTGTAAGATACAGAGGAGAAAAAATAAAAAATAAAAAATGTTTCAGACAAGCTTAAATACCAAAACGACAGCAGCCGCCGGTCCCACGAAGGCGTAGAGGAGTCCTCCCTCTAATGACAGCCAGCAGCTGGAAAATGAAGAGAGAAGATAAAGTCACCCAGTGGCAAATGTCCCCAACAGGCACATGCTGGCTTCTTCCCTTTGCCTGCAGAGCTCAGCCTGGGAGGTGACACCCCATGGCAAAAAATAATAATAAAAAATAAATCTCAGACTTTAAATGAAGCAAGTTTTGCTTCCCTTTTCTCCAGAACTTGCATAAAGGCTCCTCTGCCTGGGGACCTGCCCGCAGGATGGCATTTGACAGGGGAATTCATGCAAAATTAAGGAGAGTGCTCTGTTTCAGACCAGGTCCTGGAAGCAGCTGCAGCATTTTGCTGGCAAGATGATGTTCTTGTCCTACTTACGTGGGAGGAAGAGTGGAAAGAGTGGAAATTGTCCCCTGTTCATTTGCTGACCCCTGTGTCTTCCAGGGGCGCAGGACATTTCTTCCCTCCCTTTGAGATTGCCTCCATGGGGAAATTTAACACCACAGCAGCAAGGTGGGAATTCACAGCATTCCCTGAGTGGAATTTCTTATGGAATGAGCTGAATGTGAGGTGTGTGGTGCCTCTTCTGGAGACCAGTTTGTTCCTTTTCCCTCACACCACACAGGACATCTCCCTTCTGCACTGACCAGATGTGGAATTTGGGCTCCTGAAATGCCTGGTGCCTTCTCAAACTGAGGGAGCTCTCAATGGAGAGCTCCTGGTTGTGGAAGTGTCCAAGGCCAGGCTGGACAGGGCTTGGAGCAGCCTGGGATAGTGGGAGGTGTCCCTGCCCATGGCAGGGAGTTGGAATGAGATCACCTTGAAGGTCCCTTCCAACCCAAACCATTCTCTGATTGTTTTTCAGGTTTGACTGTGAAGTCAGGAAGGAAACAATTTTTTTTTCCCCTGTGAAAGGATGAGAAGAGCACCTGTGAAATCTCCATCCTTGGAGACACTCAAAAGCCACCTGGGCACAGCCCTGGGGCAGCCACCTCCAGGTGACCCTGCTTGAGCAGGGTTGGACCAAAAAAACCTGAGGCTCTGTGACAGCCACGAACATCCCCAGCAGCACTGGAGCTGAAATTCCCTTTCTTATTTTTTTTATTATTTTTTTATTATTATTTTTTTTTAATTTTTTTCTTTTTTTTTTTTTGTGGGGAATCCAGCAGTTCAGGGCATGGACACACAAATTAAGTGCTCCAGGGCAGGAGAGGATGAGAATTTACACTGCGTCAGCAGCCCCTGGGAAAGTCTGCACGCTTTAACAGGGCAGAACCCTGGAGAAAATGTGGGATGGAGTAATCCTGTTTCAGCAGAAAATGACCGTGCACTCACCACAGGAGAAGAGCAGGAAACCACAATGGAGAGGGAACTTTCTCCAAGCTCTTAACTCAGCTCACCCTGCAGTAATTCGCCTGCCGTGCCCTCAGCAAGATGCTCTCATCCTGCATCAGGAGCAAACTGATGCTCCCAGGAAACAAAACAAAGTCTTCCTGGAAATGTTTCAGCTTTGTTGATCAGCCTCATATTTATTTTTTATTTTTTTTTAATTAAATCTCAGTTAATTTTAAATTAAATTTTACATTTAATTAATTAAATTTAAAATTTTTAGTTTTTAATTTTAAAATGTTAATTTTTTTTTCGCCCCAAAAAACAACGAACATTTCTGAAAAGGCACCCCCAAAAAAGGGAAGTATTTCAAACTGAGAATTGAAAGGAGGATATTCTGGTTTTCTCCTAGGTCTGAATCTTGTTTATGTCTAAATTAAACCTGTAATGTGCTAACTTAATCAATTCTGATTTCTTCCTGATAGCAAGTTGCTCTGTCACAAGCTGTCTGAGCAGCTGTAATGATAAAATGAATAATCAGCTGAGGAGGGAGGGAGTAAAAATGAAGCTCTGGAGCTCTGTAATGACTGGAGGTCTCCCTAAATGCAAGAGGATGGCTGCCAAATCCCAGTCCTTGTCCAAACCTTTTTATCCAACGCTCTCATCCTGATCTTTCAGGTGTTTTTTTCTCGGTGTCTCTTCCAGCTGGTGGCTCAGAGGAAGGAATGTGACAGTCCTGCGCTGCAATTAGTGACGAGGACTTGGTGCAAAGAGGGTTCTGGCTCCTGCGGGGTCCCTGGCAGCCCCTGCTCCCCCGGGAATTGTGAAGGTGAGATCACACATCACCGGCCCTGATCCCTTCTGACTGCCCGGCCTCCCTGCCACAGCTCCTCATCAAAGCATTTCCCAGGCTGTCAGAGGTGCCAGCAAGGGAAAGGAAAGGGTGAAGGGATATCCAAGAGACAGAACTGACAGCAAACCCCAGCCTAGTGGAGATGCTTTTAGCCTCGTGCCTACGAGGCACAGAAATATTTGCATTTTGCTAAGAGGTTCCCTTGTACTTTCCAATGGAGCTCTTCAGTGATTTTTTAAATAAAATTATCACTGGAAGGGAGGAAGTGAATTGTTTAACAATTCCTAGGCAGCGTTTCCTCGACTGACAGCAGCTCTTGTGTTCAGCACAGTAAAAACCCTTTTGCAAACCATCTGATCTTTTTGTGACTCTGCCACGGCACAGATGGGAGGTGGTGGCTTTTGTCCTGGTCCTGGGGAGGGCTGGCTTCCACCACTGAGCCCTTTTCCACGCTGTCCAGCCCTGCCAGCAGCAGCTCTCACCTCAGTCCTGCATAAAACTGGGCAGCACCAACAGAACATTTTGTAAAACTGAGCTTACAGCCAGGAATCGGGGCTGGCCCAGCAGTGTTTATCCAGAGATTAACCCAGAAGCTGCTGAGACACCTGTGGGTCACCAAAGCCCTGATGCAGTGACACTCCAGGACCCCGAGAAATTTGCTGTGTGCAGGCTGTGCTCTCCAAAAACTTTTGATGGGCTCTCCTGTGGGGGAGGATGTGAGCTCCCAGCGCCAGTGGCACAACCTCAATTATTCACTTCAAGCTTTAGGAGGTTGTTTGTGAAGCTTTAGAGGTCCAGAGGCAGTCCCTGGAGCAGCAGCTAAAAGCAGAGTTATTACTCAGGCACTCAGCCTAATCTAAGGAGGCGATCAGTGGCAGGTCCTTTAGACCTCTGGTACCCCTCAGACTTTCTTTGAGATTGGAAGTGCAGCCTTTACCCTGCCCCAGCATGCTCCACTCAACAGCAAAATGTACTTCCAAATGCAGTTCAGGCCAGAGAAAGGAAAAATGCCCCTTGTTGGAGTGTCCTGAGCAATAAAGGCTGAGTGAATGGCTGCTGGGAATCCCCACTCACACAGCAACACAGACACCAAATCCTGCAGCACACCTTCAATTTTTAACCTGAACTCGACTCAGGGCAGTCTGGCCAGCTAAATGGTAAATATCAAACATACTGCAAGCTCCCTAAACTCACCACTGACCCTGATCTCTCTGCTTTAGAGCTTGGAGACACGGCCAAGCCTTTGATGGGACAATTCTTGGTGGGACAGACTCAGGTCCTGCTGCTCAGCTGTGTTTCCATTGTTAGAGAAAAGCTTCATCCCATGTACAATAAAAAAGCCAGGACCAAACTGGGTGAAATCCTGCTGATGGTCCCAGGCTGAACACCCTGGTGGGGTTTGTTCCACTGTGCTTGGGCCACCTTTGGCACATCCTGAAGATGCAGCTGGACTGGCAGTGCCAGCCTCAAGACACATCACACATTTCACACCCTGACCCTTCCACCACCCTGAGAATCTTTAACACCAAGATTAATTCTGCAATGCCTTCAACACTTGCAGCTGTCCCCAAAATGCCCCTCATGACCATGTCCTGTTAGTTGGATATCAGGGTTTTTTTACCACTCTAAGTTGTGAAAAAAAGAGCAAAAAAAAGAGAAGACAGCCTGCTGTTGAGTGTTAAATTCTGTGTTCACCTAAATATCCAAGCCCTGCTTTGAGTCTGAGTCCATCTCCACCATGGGAGCTCATGCACTGCTCTTGGGACCCAGAAATTGTGGGGTTGGAAGATGCTTTAAAAGGCTCTTTGTGGTTTATGTTTATGTGGGTTTTTAAAAGTCCCTTGTGGTTTATCTTATCACCTCTTGTTCTCTCTTTCCCAGGGAGGGATGTGCTGTGATTAAAGCCTTTCCTTCCTTCTGCAAGCTGGAAATATTGGGCTTTGAAAGTCTGCAGTGCCCACTTGCCCCCTGAGTGCCCACTGGAGACAAAACTGGGCTGAAAGGTCCTTCAAGATCACCTGGTTCCACCACCCTGCCATGGGCAGCGACACCTTCCACTGTCCCAGGTTGCTCCAAGCCCTGTTCAAAACCGGCCTTGGACACTTCCAGGGATGGGGCAGCCACAGCTTCTCTTGGAATTCCATTCCAGGGCCTCCCCAACTTCAGACAGAAAAACTTCTTCCCAATATCCAAGCTAAACCTCAAGTTTTGGAGTTCAGCTCTGAAACTGCTGACTTTGCTCTGGAGAAGAGGTGAAACCAAGGGCCTCCCCACACAGGAGTGCAACAGAGCTTTTAATCCTTTCTGAGCAGGAAAACAGGGCCAAGTGTGAATCCACTCCAGTCTGTCGGGGCGCCCTGCCTGGCTGGACCTGCAGCAATATTTGTTTTGTGCTTTAAAATGCACAAAAGTGAAAATGCAACTCTCATTACAGACATGCTTCACTTTATTCAGCATCAGGGCTCGTGAACCCACCTCTCCCCTCAGCGCAAGTCAGCTCTGTTTAACCCTGGCTCTTGGAAAAGCCAGGTTCCAGCAGGAATTCAGAGAATCATGGAATGGTTTGGGTTGGAAGAGACCTGAAAGATCATCTTGTCCAATCCCATCTTTCACTATCCCAGGCTGCTCCAAGCCCTGTCCAAGCTGGCCTTGGGTATTTCCAGGGATCCAGGGGCAGCCACAGCTTCTCTGGGCAAACTGTGCCAGGGCTTCACCACCCTCCCAGGGAAGAACTTCCCGATATCCAATCTCAATCTATCCTCCTTCAGCTCAAAGCCATTTTCCCTTGTCCTGTCACTACCTGCCCTCGGAAAAAGTCCCTCTCCAGCCTTCTTGTGTGTCTTTTAGGTACTGGAAGGCACCAAAATGTGGAATTACAATAGGATGACAATGTTGGGGATGTCTGATGGGATCTTTGAGCTTGAGAGGAACTGTTCTTCTTCTCTTGACTTTGGTGGGACTCACCAGCTTCACCCCGCATTGAGAAATGTGAAAAAGAGGCAAAAGGAGGGACCACAGAACCATGGAATATCCCAGAAAAGGACTCACGAGGATCACTGAAACCAAACTCATCAAACTGGACTGGCTGGGGCGTGAAGGCCCCACCACCCACCAATTTTGGTGACAAAAATCCTGAGAGCAGAGCTGGGAGCACGGGATCCCCTTCCATCCCCTGGCACCCAGCCCTTGGACACAAGGAGTGACAGAGCCTTTATGGCTGAAAGGAGCCAGAGGATTTGCAGCAAAAGGATGAGAGCTGGTGTGACCAGACAACCCCTGGGAACGCTGCAGAGCCTCTTGGCCACCTCACCCTGTGCCAGCCTGAGAGCAAAGCAGGAGCCCAGCAGGTTTTGTCACATGTTGACACCCTCCTGGCTGCAGTCTGCAGGGTGGGAGATGCTGGCACAGTGCTCCAGGGCAGAAAACAGGGATTGCTTCCCTGCACGCCCCTCCCCTCCCTGCCCAAGCACTTTTCTGTGCTCAACCTCGTCCAAAAATCTCTTAAATGTTTTTGACAGAGCCACAAAGCTTGTTGTACCTATTCCCACCAGTCTATAAATGAAAAAAGAGAAGCAGAAATATCCAGGGCCTCCCTCCTGTCTCCCTGAGGCTTGTTCATTACGAATTGTTCTCGTGGATGTGCCTGGAGCAAAGCGCCAGAAGCAGCTGACCCACGGAAAATCCAGAGGGGATTAATTTGGGATCTTGGTGATATTTCTGCAAACCAGGCTGTGTTTTGTCCTCTCCTGAGTCACACAACAACCACTGTGTCCCTCTCCACCAGGACACACTGAAGGTGGGACAGCCAGTGCATCCTGATGCCAGCACCGACTTCAGGAACTCTGGATTTGTACTCGAGAAATCCACGATCCTGAACCCTCTGTCATGCAAGAATTCAGGTTGCAAAGCGAACAGCAAACGCTGCTGTGCTGCTTTAACTCTCCCCTGCAATTAAGATGCAAGTCCTGGACCATTTGGCCGTGGGTGTGCAGGATGTGGTGGGAATTGAGGGAGAGCAGCAGGTTCCACATGACATTTCCACAGTGGGACGATCGAAGCCTCATCTGCTGCCGGCCACATCAACACCTCCAGCCTCAAACATCGCCCGTGTGGGCTGCAAACCCCTGCCCAGGAAGGCTCTGGAAAATGATGGGATGTAGTAGGAAGAGCCTGACTTATTGCTATATAAAATATTATCCTTGAACTGCCTCTATGCATGAAATTTCTAAGGTTTTTCGCAACAGAGGGAAAAAATATTTTCCCTTTTTCCCTTTTTCATTTAAAGTCGTATTAATGCTCAGCTCTGAGTGAGCCCAGCCTTGCCTTAATGCATTTTTTTACCTCTTCCATTATTTCTTTTCTGTTTTCCTTCCCCTTTATGAGCACATAAAAGCTTCCTAAAGACAAAACTCGTGGAATTTGGAAAACAGGCAAACACAAGCTGCTGTCAAAACCTTGGTTTGCACAAGTCAGGATCATTCTGCTGCCTAAAACTGAGCTGAGCTATTTGGAAAACGTGAGACCAACCAAGCAAAAAAACAGACTTAAAAAAAAAAAAAAGTGATTTTAATTTTTAAACATCCTAAAGTTTAAATATTCTACATTTTTCCCCTTAAAAAAATACATTAAAAAGCTCTAAGTAAAAGGTATTCAGATCAAAGTGATGTCACAAATACAGCAGTTAAACCTAAT
>CM063609.1:152606571-152662982 GCA_032357785.1 Periparus ater | reverse complement strand
GACACACATTTTCCTGAGCTTGGTTTGGGATTTGGGAGCCACAGTTTTTAGTGCAGGCAGTCTTAGGTAACTTCAGCAACCCTTCTAAGGAAACATGTGCATCTTAAATTGTGCTGCTTTGCAGAGGTGCTTGAGAAAATTTGTGTCAGAGAAGTAGCCCTTTCTCTAGTGCAGAACTCACTCACCTCTGGCCAGGTGAAAGGAGAAAATTCAGGGATAATCAGGAGAATCCATAAGATAATCTTAACCTAAATATTGAAAGCAGTGGGGAAAACAAACAGAAACTGTGGTTCTGTCCATTTTTCACTGGCCCACACTGGTGTAGATTCCCATCTTCATGATCTGATCTATTTCCTACGTAGAATTATAGAATTGCTTAGGTTGGAAAAGAACCTGAAGACCCTGGAGTCCAAACTGTTAACCCAGAACTGCCAGCTCCACCACTCAACCACATCCCCAGCTGCCACAGCTACACATCTTTTAAATCCCTCCAGGGATGGGAGCTCTACCACTTCCCTGGGCAGCCTGTGGCAATGCTTGACAACCCCTTCTGTGAAGGAATTATTCCTTATACCCAATCTAAATTTATCCCAGTACAACTTGAAGCCATTTCTGTTTTGCTGCTTGTGATATGGGAGAGGAGACTGACCCCCACCCAGCTACAGCCTCCTGTCAGCGAATTGTGGACAGTGAAAAGGTCCCCCCTGAGCCTCCTTTTCCCAAGACTGAGCTCCCTCAGCCACTCCTGGTGCTTCAGACCCTTCTCCAGCACCATCGTCCTTCCCTGGACAAGCTCCAGCCCCTCAAAGTCTTCTTTATCATGAGAGGTATGAGAAACTTTTCTGTCTCCATGTTTCAAGGTGTGCCCTCACCAGTGCCCAGCACAAAGAGACAATCCCTGCCCTGGTCCTGCTGGCCACACTATTGCTGATCCAAGCCACCATATCCATTTGAAGAACTTACTTCACTTTCTGTGCACTTTAATGTCTTAAAAACTGGCCAAATTCCTCAGTGATCTATGTATTTAAGCTGCCTGCATTAAGAGGGGAAAAAAAAAAGAAAAAAAAAAGGAAGGAATAAATGTAATAACCATTGAGTGGATTATTTTCAGCTTCTAATATGGCATTGATTTAAGCCTCACAATGAAAATATAAGTGAAGAAACACAAATGAATTTGCTTACATAAAATCCGCTTATTAAAAGCGATAAGCAAGGCCTGAGAGAAACATTTATGCAATTCCTCTTCTTTGATCACTTCTTGCCTGGCTATGCAGGACATCTTGGAAGTGACTGCCAGAGCCTCAGCAGCCTGGCAGTGAGGATGGTGGGAAAAGGGTGGGCATTTATGGGAGGCAGGTCCACATTCAATAGCAGAATTCACAGAATCACTGGGGTTAGAAAGGACCTCCAAGATCATCGAGTCCAGCCCAGCCCTAACACCAAAAATTAAACCATGGCAGCAAGTGCCACATCCAGTCTTTTTTTAAACACATCCAGGGATGGTGACTCCACCACCTCCCCGGGGAGACCATTCCATTCCATTATCACCTTTTCTGTAAAGAACTTTTTTCTTGACACCCAACCTATATTTCCCCTGTGCAGCTGAGACTGTGTCCTCTGGTTCTGTCAGTGGCTGCCTGGAGAAAGAGACCAACCCCACCTGCCCACAGCCACCTTTCAGGAGCTGCAGAGAGTGATGAAGTCACCTCTGAGTCTCTTTTTCTCCAGGTTAAACAACCCCAGCTCCCTCAGCTGTTCCTCACAGGGTTTGTGTTCCCAGCCCCTCTCCAGCCTCGTTGTCTCCTCTGGATGCCCTCAGGAGTCTCAAGGTCCTTCCCAAACTGAGGGGCCAGGACTGGACACAGCTCTCGAGGTGTGGCCTCAGCAGAGCTGAGTACAGGGGGAGAATGAGCTCCCTGCTCCTGCTGGCCACACTGTTCCTGACACAGCCCAGGGGCCATTGGCCTTCCTGGCCACCAGGGCACACGGCTGGCTCGTGTTCAGCTGCTGGCACCAGGTGACAGCAGGTCCCTTTCTGCTGGTGTCCCAGGCCCCTTTCTGCCTGGGCACTGTCCTGCCACGCTGTCCCCACGTGTCCCCCCCCCAGGTCTGAGCCCTGCTGGCACACAGCAGAGCCTGGGAAAGGCGTCCCCAGGGCCTGGGTCATTTTCTGCCCTGGCACTGGGACTTCCACCAGTGCTTTGTTGTCCTCTTTGGTGTCCCCCACACCGAGCTGACCTCTGGCACTCAGCTGATTTTGTTTATTTCATGGCAACCACTTCATCTCCAATCCTTAATTAAAGGACTGATTGTATTTGTACCATGCCTGGTACTCCAGGCCCCTTTTTAAGTACTGCCATAAGCATGATTAACAGTATTTGTTATAAGTGCACTTTATATTATGCATTTGACTATGTAATCCACAGTCTTTAAAACATGGATTCCAACTGCAGTTCTACCTATGCCAAAACAACACGAGTATTATTACACTGCAACACAAAAAATTAAAAAAAAAAGTTAAAAAAAAAAATCAATAACACTTTATTATCTGCAGATGGAGTCACAAGAGATTTTCTTTACTTGGCTACAAATTAGTTTTCATTATAATTTCCCCATCATCTGTCTTTCAGGGATCATATTCAGAGTGTATGTGCAAGGATTACAACCCTTGCTAAGGGCATGCAGGCAATGCATGGAGTGGAAACCAGAAGCTTTTAATTCATGGGCTGTTCCATATTAGAATTACTAGACCAGAAACTAGAAACTATAGGTCAGAATCGTGTAGTGATCTGTTATCTGTATTTTTCTGTGTAATCTGTTTTTAGGGACCAGCATCAATTTGCTAAATCAGCCACAAAAATATTTATTTTTATGATAACATTCAAGAGTTTTTAGATAAGGAAATTAAGCTGATGGGATGCATGTAAAAAATCAGTGAGCTCTTTGATATATTATCACTTGGAAAGTGAATACTTAATTTGAAAAAGCTGGGGATTACAGAAAACACTTAAAAGTGGATAAAGCACTGGTATAAGGGGAGATGCTGAGATATGATCAGTAGCTGCTGGATTTGAATTGGCAGTGCAAACTGGGACTGATCTTGTTCAGGATTTTCACATGTTATTCTATCCTGATGCTCAGTCAGGAGGTATTGGGAGTTCAGGGGAAGAAAAGGATATCACAGAGGATACTTTTACCCCTGCCAGTGAAGCTGCAAATACATTTCCTAACAGAAAGTACCAGGTTGCTCACTTAGGGATGAATAATTTTCAGTGTAAAATGGTGTCGTATCAGCTGAAATTGAGAAAGTAAAGAGCTTGTGCATTCCAGGGTGGGAATAAATTATTAATGTACAGGTTCCTGAAAAGATAAATGTGGCCATAAGATGTGTTAGGCAGGATATTTCTGGTGCTAAGAGGGACTCCTGCCACTGTACCAGACACTGTGGGGACTTCAGTGAGAGTTTTGTGGGTCATTCTGAGCAAAACCAACCAATTCAGGCCAGAGCAGAGGGGACATGATGGGGAGAGGGGGATGTAAACTGAATAAAGACATTTTTACCTGCTGCAATCTCAGCTCAGCACTGAAATGTGCTGGCTCCGTGTGGGATAGCTCAGATAATGCAAACACTGGCAGCACATGGATAAAGGATGGAAATTCAGCTTTTCACTTCCCAAATACCAAACCCAGAGCTCCTGCACCTGGCACTTCAGTGAAGACACTCAGAGCTGAGTTTGTCTCTGACACGACAGGAGAGCTGAGGGAGGGATGAGGGGAACAGTTTATTCCTCAGATCACTGGTACTGGAAGAAAACAATCACTTTTACCATACCCATGAGTAAAATCACGCTAAGGTTGGATTGGGAGTGTCCAGGGAACACAATCTGACTCAGGTTTAGGTGTATTCTGTTCTGTTGCAGGTGCCTGATTCAGTGTGTGCTCCTAAAAAATCATGGTAATGAGCACATTTCAAGAAAAGTTTTACAACCTCCTCTCTGCAGTTCTTAATTCAGGACTCTACACTGCTCCTGTGACATTACTCCCCATATCACAGAATCATAGAATCATTAAGGGGGGAAAAAACCTCCAAGATCATAAAGCCCAACCTTTAACTGGGTTTTAGTGGTACCTGAGACCTGTTCTGGAATTATTTCTTACCATTTTCATTCCTTTATACACCTTTAAAGTAATAATGTTGCATTATTTTAAGTGCAGTGAAATAGCCAAGTATGATTACATGACACAGTTCTCTTCAAGAGGAGGAGATTGTACCTGAAAATTTAGGAAAGCCCCTTCTTCTTCTTAATATTTTAGTTTTAACTGTTCACAGCTCCTGAGAACTGTGAATCTGTTCTGCCACCAGCTGTTATCATACCAGCCTAGAGGAAACACGGTTCATATCCATGAGCTTTGGATTATGTTTGGTTTGTTTCTTTGCCGGATCCAAACACAGCACTTCTAGTAAAATAATCAGACACCTTTTTCTTCTTTGCATAATTCTTTCCTCTGAAAATTCATCTTACTTTCCAGGCTGTCATATCTGTGCTGTTTTGGTTTAGGACACTTATCTCTGTGCTTCCCCACGCCCTTGTACTTAGTTTTTTTTCAGATTTCAGTGCATTTCACCTGTGCATTGGATTCCATGGGTCCTGCTTCGAAGAAGGCCATTTGTTTTATTTAATGATGCAATTACAAAGGGATCTTGTTTATTACATTAGTGCACACATCCACATCAGACTTGTCTCCAGGAGAATTGGGATAATTTGTCTCATTTGGGACCGGTAGCTTTACACCTCAGTTATTCTGTTACTTATTGCATAAGTAACATTGCCAGGATCTCTATTAGATGGGGACACCAGGTGACTTCAGGAAATTTAATACCCTGGCATTTTCAGCTGCACAGCACTTGGTCCTGTTATTAATCAAGGCTCCAGAGCCTTATTCATCTCCTGATTAAAGATTTCAGCATAAGGGATTCATGCAAGCTTTAAGTACAGTATTTTTAATTAGGGACAAGTTCAGGGTATCGCTATGCATTACTTCTTCAGTAGGTGTAATTAAAGAGCTGATCTGAACAAGCCTACTTGGAAAAATACCTGCCTTTAAATCCTAGCAGCCTGCTCTGAAAAAAAGAAAAAAAAAAAAAAGCTGACCAAAGAAATGGGATAATAAATCTATCCCTTAGAAATACAGATGGGAAATTTCCTGTGGTTACTGTGACCACCTGAAGGCTAAATATCGTCAAGGAAGGCAGGTCCAGACACAGGACACAGTATGCAGAGCACACTCAGCCTTCTCACATGGTAGAAGAGAGTGGAGAGTCACTTCAGTTTAGAAAACAGTTTATGAATTATCTGTAAAAAGCATCAGGATTTGCTGTAACTAATTTACACCCTCCAAATATGATTTGCCTGCTTTAAATGAATTCATCTGGGCTCCTAGTGGGAAAAGAAAGACTCCTTCAATAAGGAATTCATCCTACCTTGTGATAAGTGTTTGAGATTGGTTATCACCGCAGACTGTGATGCAGCACACAGGGATTAGATACTCAGGAAAGAAATTTGTTCCACCTGCCATCAGAAGCCCCTCTGGCTTGCATATATTAATAATTTCTGCAGTGGCTGCTGCAGCTTTCTTCAGGCTGATGCTTCCCTCAGCATTCCACCCTCTCTTCACAAGCTTCTTCTACTGCAAGAAAAACAAAACAACCTCTTCAAGATGAACCAAGTTGGGTTTGTAAAGCTTTCGTGGTCATGGAACACAACTGCAAGTGAAGAGTGTGTGATAGAGGACTGAGATGGGAAATTTCCCCAAAGGGATGTGGATTTCAGTTGAGATAATGTATTTAAAAATTACAATCCCATTATTATGGGAAACACGTGCACCAAACCCAACAAAGTTATTTTGTTAATTTATCTACTGTTTCTTACCAGAGATTCATATCCCATAATCTGTTTGGAGCTGACCTTGAGTTTTAGGAACCACCAGGGAGTTTTGAGTCCTTCCCAATTCCCATTTCAAAGGTTCACCACTGTTGGAGGGAATACAAATTTAATCTAATCTTGCAGTCAGGTTAGAGCAGCTGAAAAAGCCTCCACACCTCAACTTGCAATTAACACCTTTCAGAGGAGCTGCCATGAATGAACCCTCAGCGTTCTGGGTTGTTCCAGCAGGAAGAGCAGCAGGGACAGCATCTTGGCAGAGGAGGCACCAACCAACAATAAACTGGCTTTTATTTATGTAAAGAGAGTATCAAACCTCAAATATAATTGCTTTTAGTGGATGCTCACAGGGTAGCTGAGATGTCTGAAGGTGCTGGCTCGTGAAGTGTGGGTGGAGAATGCCAGAGTGACTCTGTTGGATGCACCCTGGCTGCGAATCCACATCATGGAAAAGCTTATCTGGGAATTCACCACTGCTTTTGTTACAGTTGATATTTGTAGTCAGTCATTGGAAGGAAAACTAATACATCCACAAGCTTAAAAAAAAAAAATATATATATTTTTTTTTTTCATTATAAAGCTCATAAGGCTCTGAAATTTGTGATTTGAATGATTAATAATGAATTTTAAATGCTGCATCAGTGCAATGTAATGTACTGATTGTCTAAAGGCATTGATCAGGTAAAAATCTGTTCAAGTTGGCTGGAGTAGCCTGCCATGACAGACTGAGGTCAGGCAGGGGTTGTATTAAGTTTCCATTAATTTTCTGTAAAAGCAAATACCACGTGAAGATAGCCTGAACTCTGTTTTACTGAATAATTCAACAGAAACATGATGCCCCGTTCAAATTTGATCACTGGCTGGTGATTTCATGGAATCACAGGATAATTAAGGTTGGAAAAGACTTTTAAGATCATTAATCCAACCACCAACCCAGCACCTCCACCACGTTCATCATTAAACCACGTCCTCAGGTGCCACATCCACACATTTTTTGAACACTTCCTGGGATGGTGATTCCCCTCTGTTTTTAATTCAGATTTAATCTTTAGAGCTGCAGGATCACAGTCTGATTTTCTGTCGTCATCAATGGCAAAAGGGGCTGTGCTGGAAGGCTAAAGGGCACGTTGAGTGTTACTGCAGACATGAATGACACAGTCAGACACAAACTAGCTAAATTTCCTTGAGAAAATTGTCCCTACTGGTGTGGAAAATAATAATTTAATTAGTGCCCCTTTTTTCTTTTTCAATTATAAAAAGCTATATAATTAAAATGAACTAAATTTTTAAACAAAATCCAATGGCACATTAAGGTAAAGAGAAAAACATTATTTACCTCGCTAGGAAGAGTGCCTTCTATGGCAATCATTCCTTTTCAATTAACCAAAATTACCTTAGGGAATTAGTATGACAGCTGCAGGAAATAAAACGAGAATGAGAATGTTCTGAGAGAGTACAGTAGGAGATCAGGACCTGCCTCAAATTTGGTTGATTTGGGCAGGGTTTCTGCATAGACCATGAATGACCATGTTCTGAAAAAGTTTGCTTTCTTCATCATTTCAGTGGGGAGAACAGCAGGGACAGACATGTGGTGAAAAATCCCTGACACCACTTTCCCTAGGTCAGGAATTTTCTTAACCATGCTAACCATGTGCTTAATATTCTTTGCTGGAAATATTCTTATTTTTTTCCATTATTTTCCATTCCATCTTGCAACCTGCTCTAGTGGAAAGGGGTCACTGCCCTTGGCAAGGGGGTTAGAACTAGATGGCCTTTTAAGGTCCTGTCTATCCCAAACTGCTCTGTTTCTGTGCTTTTACTCGTATTCTGCAGCCATAAAGACATTTAGCATCTACTCTCTGTGTAGGAATGATTTCCACAGTCTGGATTCATATGACAGGGAAAAAAAATAATCCTTCATTGTGTTTCAGAGTCACCATATGATACTTTCATGTGAAGGCCTGGTTTCCTTGATTAAACTGTGTGAGTGAAGGGAAAATAAGCCACAAAAAAATAATAAAAATAATAACAACAATAAAAAAATAATCCCATCAACACCAGCAGGTTAAAGGAGGAGATTCTGCCCCTCTGCTCCACTCAGGTGAGACCCCACCTGCAGAGCTGCCCCAGCCCTGGGTTCCCCAGCACAGGAAGGACCTGGAGCTGCTGGAGCCAGCCCAGAGGAGTCAGTCAAGAGGATCAGAGGGATGGAGCAGCCCCACTGTGAGGAAAGGCTGAGAGCACTGGGATTGTCCAGCCTGGGAGAGAAGGATTGGGGGTGATTGAATTGCAGCCTTTCAGCAGCTGAAAGAGATGACAAGAAAGATGGAGAAGGACTATTAATAAAGGTTTAGAGCGACAGGACAAGGGGGAATGGCTTCAAACTGACAGAGAATAAGTTTAGATTCTATTTTAAAACAAAAAGTCTTTACTTTGAGGGTAGTGAGGCCCTGGCACAGGCTGTCCAGAGAAGCTGTGGCTGTTCCATCCCTGGAAATGTCCAAGGCCAGGTTGGATGGGGCTTGGAGCAGCCTGGGATAGTGGAAGTGGTCCCTGCCCATGGCAGGGGGTTGGAATGAGACGATCTTTAAGGTCCTTTCCAACCCAAGCCATTCTGTGCTCACCACCACACTCAATTTAGCTAAAAAAATTATGGAAAGGGGCTGATCCTCACACTTATTTGGGGGGTTATAAAAGGTATTGGGGTAAATCAGCCTTCACCCCTCTTTGTGAAGTTGAGACGTCAGAAGAAGAATAACAAAGAGCTGACTGAGTTTCTGTCTGTGAACCATCAATAAAGTTAAATTGCTTTAAGACCTGGTGTTTCCTATGCCTGCTCAAAGGTGCATGCCTGAATTTTGTACTTTTTATCTTTGTCCATTATCCCAGTGCAGAAATGGGAGCTAGGCCTTGGGTGCCACTGAGGTTTCCTCACGATATAAAGGCAGGAGGAAATATCAGCACAGGAGGAGAGGGAGGAAGAAATAAGTCATCCTGAGGACAACAAAGAGGTGAAATGTAATATTCCACGTCATGCACTTTAGGATGAATATTAAAGAAAATGATCCTACTATCACGTAATTTAGCTCGTATTACCAGAGACAGCAAGAGGGATATGAGCCAAGGATTAGGATGCTGAAGAGCTGAATTCCAGCCTTGCCTCTGCAAATGGCTTGATGTATGCCCTTAGGCAGATTCTCTACCTTCTCTCTTACAGCTTCTCTTTCTGCATTAACAGGATAATAATATTTAGATGAGCTTTGCAAGGACTAATTAGTTAATGATTATAAAGTGCCTGAATATGTAAAGTGCAATGCAAGTGCAAGGGATTATTATCATCTTCGAAATAATGAAGAATGTTTATTAGTTAGTTATTGTGATTATTTCTTTTAAACCTCTTTATTGCTAAGTGTATAAGAGGCTGTCAGCCATAAAGTGGGTTTTACAAAGGGATTTAAAAGGGAGGGCTGGAGGAATGGTTTGGAGGCACAGATGTAGTTTAAACAGGGAGTTTTAACACTGTTATCATGCCAGTTCCTACCCTAATATGACAGCTGGTAGCCCAGATTGGGGAGCAGTGAACAGCAGCATTTGCAGCCTCTGGATGGAGTTTTGTTTTGCCACATGTGTTCTGTGACCTTGCACTGGCTGCTTTTGGGGTACCACTGCTTTTTAACTGTTCAGTGCTCCTCTTACTGCCCTCTGCAATCAATTCAGGGTTCTCTGGGACCCTCTAATGAGAGCACAGAGGGGTGGCAAAGCAAAACAGATGATTGGGTCAAGACTGTGAAGTGCATGTCTGTCTGGGAGCTGGGTAGGAATGACAGAATAATTCCATTTGTGGCATTTCTGGAGAAAGCATCATCCAGCCCTCTTCTCAAAGTAGGGTAGTGGCTAGAGCAGGTTTCTCAGGGCTGTGCTAAGCTGAGGTTTGAATATGTCCAAGGATGGAAACTCCTCTGCCTCTCTGGGCAAGCTGTTCCCATGCTTGGTCACCTTCACAAAACAAGAACATCAAATCCTGTGTTTAAATGAAATTTCTTCTATTTTAATTTGTGCCCATTGCCTCTTGTTCTCTCACCTGGAACTCTTTAGGACTTTCTTCCCTTCAGGTACTAATACACATGGATAAAATACACCTGAGACTTTTCTAGGCTGAAAAATCCCAGCTCTCAGCCCATGTTGGTGTGTGGGACTATTCCTCCCCAGATGTAGGACTACGGACCTGGGACTCACAAATCCAGAACTGTGAATGGAAGGGTGTCTTCATTTTCCACACTGTTTAACTCTTGTTTTGGGTTTGGTAGGTGATGATTTTTTCCAGGGGAATGCATAAGATTGGTTGATAATTCAGGCTGAAAGGGATCTCAACACCTCTGCAGTCCAAACTCTAGCTCAAAACCTGCTGCATCTGCCCCCTAAGTCCTACCTTTGTGCATTGGAGCCTGTCAGGAATTTTCTTCATAGCCAGACTCGTGTTCTGACTGGTTTTTTTGCATGTTGGGATGCCCCATTCCCACCATTCTTGTTCTTGGAGGATTCTGTCTTTAAAACTCTGATAAATTTTTTGAACTCCATTCCCCTTCAGAGTAGACTCACATGGGATCCACTGACTTGTTCCCCCAGCAAATTAAAAGATGTTTTCCTTAAGTCTGGGGTTTCCACTGGGTTCCTCTTTATCCTTTCAGGATCTTGAGCTACTCTAATTGAGGCTCACCACAGCCAAGACCTGCTTGCTTCACCCAGATAAGTCCACCTGCACCACACCTGGAGCTAAAAGTGGGCTGAAAGTTGCCCATTGAGCCTGCTGGACACTGGACACTTTTAATCTGCAAACCTGCTTACAGAATGTTTAGGAAAAATCTGATTTATGGCCGTTTTCTTTACTGGGTTCTTTAGCAGGAGTGACAGTCTAAGTTCCACACAGCATCACATTGAGGAGATTTATTCTCACCAGCCCAGGATCTGTGCAGCTCTTTCCACTGCATGGTGCAGACGTGTTCTACATTTTCCCTATCATCCTAATCCTTCTTGAGCACTTTGCTATCAAAGCCCCTAAAAGTATGTTAATGCTTAACCTGTAAAAGCTCTGCTAATCTTTCTCCTGCCCTCCCACTATCCCAAACAGAAAACTGCTGACAAGTCTCAGGATGAAGATAAAATGGCTCACGAGGGTGAGGAGATGGAAAGAGACTTAAGCTGACAGGTTTGATCTCCTCCTGCCACCCTTTTCCTCCAGATAGCCCCTCAGAGCTCCAGCACAAGCTGCACGTGGAACAACTTTTACATGACAGCACTGATGGATCCCTCCCATGAGCTTCTTAGGGAAGGAGCTGGATTTACTCCCATTTCTCTGAACTTCTCTTCTGGCAGTGCAGCCCGTCCCTGCGCTCTCGCTGTCAGATGGTGACAGTGTGATCTACAGGCAGCTTCTGAGGGGGAGACTAAGCTTATAAGTGCCTTAAAATTTCACATGGAGATGGGTTTTCCATTGTAATAAGAGCTGACGGTACCTTTTCGTAATCAAAATGCAAACTCCCTTCAACTGCTCAGTGCTCAGGAGCACAATCGAGAGTGACAGAATTCATTACACAACAGAGACAGATGGAGTACTTTAAAAAGAACCATACATCAAGAGCGGAGGTCTGTGAGTGTGTAGATAGTGGGCAAAAAAAGCTTAAAAACTTCAATCCCCTCCATACTGCTGAAAATTACCAATCTTCTTATCTTGGCAAAACCTTATTATGCAAATAGTTGTCAAGTGGAACACTCAAATTGGCAAAATTGCTTTATTGTAGTACTTTTTACACTCCTTCCAAGAAAAGTCTGTTTTGCTGGTGTGATAAGTAAATGATTGATTACTGGTGCTGGTCTGGAATAGCAGAGTGGAAAATGATGTAGTAACACCGTCAGTGGCACAAACTCCATCTGAACAGGGAACTCTACCATTTCTGGAAGGAGTGTAGCACTCACAAATTGCCAAGTCAGTACCTCTTCCTTCTCCTGCTTTACCTGAGAAAAAGTGAGTAAACAGATTTTTTTTCACACACCAAATGATTCAACCCTTTTTCTTGAACCGCTGTGAACTTAGGTTGTTTTTACACAAAGTATGGAACTTGCCAGCAGTTCTTCCCTTCCAGAAGTAGTAGAGATTTTATGGTTTTTCCTTCCTTTCAACAGTTTTTCCCTGTGTGCAGCATGGGGTACTTCATTCTCTGAGTTATGGACTCAGCTGTGATGAAAGGTGTTCATTACTTTGACATAAAGAGAATTATTGCTTTGGGTTTTTCTTGAGAAGGCAAGAACTAGAAATGGCTAATGGAGCAGAAATGAAAACTCCCTCTCTTCAGAATTGTCCAGCTCTCTCCAGAGCTGGTTGAAACCAGCTGTTGAATTTTAGGCACTCTATTGCTAGGTACACTGTGCTCAGATTTAGTCAGCACTTGGCTTAGTACTGAATAATAAATGGCACTGGAGAAGAACCAGATGAAACATAAAACTATTTGATATGGTTATGGCTTTGTCAAAGTGATTCTGTATCATAAAATCATAGAATGGTTTGGGTTGGAAGGGACTTTTGAAGGTGATCTAGTTCAGTCTCCTTGCCATGGACAGGGGCACTTTCCACTTGACCAGGCTGCTAAAATCCCCATCCAGTGAGGCCTTGAACACTTACAGGGGATGGGACATCCACAATTTCTTTCAACAAACCATTCCTGTGTCTTGCCACCCTCCTTCCAAAAAAAGTTTCTTTATGTCACATCTAAATGCACCCTCATTTAAATTAAAACCATTGTCCCTTTGTATCACTACAGTGACACCAAAAGTCTGTCCCCATCTTTCTCTGAGCCCCCTTTAGGCACTGGAAAGCTCCAAAAAGGTCTCCCTGGAGCCTTATCTTCTCCAGACTGAGCAACGTGGCCTCTCTCAGTCTTGCTTCATAGGAGAGATGTTTCCATCCTTCTGATCATTTTTTTGGCCCTCCTCTGGTCCCACTCCAACATGTCCATATCTTCCACATTTTGGGGACCACAGAGCTGGGTCTCACCAGAGCAGAGGGGCAGAATCCACCCCCTGTCCTGCTTCCCACTGCAGCCCGTCATGAGCTTCAAAGTTCATTAAAGCCCTGAGGCTGAGGCACGAGGGGCCAGAAAAACCCCCTGGCTTTCAAAACCCTTCTCAAAAGAGGAGTTTAGGGACAGCTGGGTCCATTCTTAGGCTCAGCAGTTTAAGTTTTGAAACTTTGTCCTGCAAGTTTTAATGATGATAAATCAGCTGTATTTATGAAAAATGATTGATTTATTTATTAAGACAAATGAAGAGACAGAAGATCTGAATCAGAATTACTGCACAGTATAAAAACTAAAACCAATAATTGACTATAACATTAAAGGACAAAGTGTACTGTATTAAAGGAATAATGGTAAAGCAATCATATAGTAAAACTAGCAAAAAAAAAAAAACCGAAAACATTAAGGAGAGGGTCATGTATGTCATCACAACCCCTTCATTTTTGGGTTACTTCTCCCTTTTCCTCTCAATCCTTGGGAAGGAACCATGAAGAGTTGTCCCAGGAAAAAACTCCATGTATTTTGAGGCATATTGGAAGAACCAGACAGTGTGGAAGGTATTCTGGATTTACAGAATACAATATAACAAAAAAAACAAAGCTGCCAGTCACATGCCTCCAGGGCAGTTTAACAGTTTATCTCTCGGACCTCATCTCAAAGGGACAGATGTGTGCTTGGAAATAATCAGCCAGGGTGGTTGATTATTTTGATTATGGAACCTGTTTGATTATTGATTTTGGAATATTTATTATTGATTATGGAACCTGTTTTAGCAGATTCAACACCAAAAATCTCCATGGTGCCTCAGGTAACTCACCACAGACAGCTTGTGCTGTTTGTATCCTCTGACTGGGTTCCAAACCAAACAGGATTATCAGGATTATCCTGCCACACCCACAATACCATTGACTCTCTGGGCTTCACCTTCACCCTGCTGGGTCCTGGCCAGATTTCCATTCACCAGTGTCCCCAAGCCCTTCCCTGCTCCCAAACTTTCATCCCCAGTCTCATGGTACTGGGGATTGTTCAAAAGAATTTTTCCCATGGCCTTGTTGAGGTTTGCATGGGCCCTCTCCTAATTATTTACATATTTATTTATTGTAGGAGATAATTCTTGGAAAAAGAGCCGTGCTTTCACGACAGGTGCTCTTGCTGTCACAGGAAGCCTGTCTACAAGAGCAGATGGGAAACGCTGGTGATGTATTCCCAGACAGGTTCTGTCTGCCTTCCAGGGCCACCAGGATTCCTGGAGACGGTGCTGGGAGCAGTCTGGAGTGCAGATCAGTGGAGTTTGCAGCTGGTTCTGGAGCAAAGAGAAGCTTCCTTGGCTCCAAATGTTTAATAAACAGCAGTGGGGAAGGAAAAGAGCCTGTGTCTCTCCTTGCCTCCCACCTCAGCTGCTGTAGGTGACGCTAAAAGGAGTGAAAAAGAAACCAGAGCAGGGCATGGAACAGCAATTAAAAAATGTGCTTGTGGGTTGATACTATTGAAGCTTTTTGGAGGGCAAGTAGTGATCAATTCATGGAACATGGGAGTACTCTAGAACTTTAATAGACATAATTTAGACATTTTCACAGAGTTCTTCATAACCACATAGACCATAAAGAGCATTTAAGCCTTATGAAGACACCTAGGTGGCAAAAAGCTCTGAATCTTAGATATCCTAGAATAGTTTGGAATGGACATTAAAGAGCATTTAGTTCCAAGCCCTGTGGCATGGGAAGGGATGTCACCCTCTAGGTAAGTGACAAGGGACTGTGGTTGTGGGTCCTCACCCAGTCACAGGGAGGGCTGCTGTGATGAAATCCTTTGCCAGTTATGCATGAGATCAGTACTTTGCCTTCAAAGAAAATAGTGTGGTGTTAGCTACCTTTACCAGAGAGCTAATAAATGCTTTTTGTAATTGAAATTTCTCAGCAGATGAGCTCTGTTGTTTACACATCCACATGTTTTGGTTTCCTTTTTTTTGTCTGTCCCCAGTGCAATGCACTCTTTTATTAAATGTAGCACTTTAGACAGCACCACTTAAGAAACAAACACATTCCACCTGGATCTATCTAAATGGCGTGTTTTTGGAGTACTTTATCTGACATGTAGTCTAAATATAAACAAATTATCTTGAATGACATATTTTATGGATATATTTGCACAGAATGCATTTACACAGTTTTGATAATTCTGTTTGGAAATGGTGCAGCTCAAGCTCAGGGCAAGAGCAACATCTAGGCAATACATATGCTTTCCATTTTGCAGAAGCATGCAAATTTCTGCATCAAATATTCCCTTTTTTGAGTTCAAGTGGTGACATTTATACTTCTGAAACTTCACAAAAATTTTGTGCAGGTCATTGATGATGCATTGATTTTCAGAAGTAATTAGAAGATCTGTCTGACTGCTTATATCCCAACTCAATTACTTTTCCATTGACTCTCATAACTGTTTTTTAGAAGTATTTATTACTCCAAGGTGTTCAGGCTTAACCAGCAAACCAGATTCAGAAATTAGACCATTTGTTCCAGTGGTTGATCAACCTCCCAGGCACCACACCTTGCTTCTAATCAGAATATAACTAATATTTCCAACTATGCTCTCTTTTCTTGTCTTTCCCATTCGCTTAAAGAATCTTTTAATAAATGGCTTTTGTTTTTCTGTCCCTGGAATTCTATACAGGTTTTAATGCTCTGTCTTTTGCTGAAAAAGAGTTTTCTAAGCCTTAAATAATTTTTGTCTTCTGACCCTCGTTGTGTTACTTAGCACCCATTTTAAGGCAGTACTGAAATGTATTGAACATTTCAGTACCAATCTCTTCAGTGTCACACAGCCATGAAATGAGCCAAGGTTTGCATCACACCCGTGGTCATATGATTGCACCAATAGCTTATCTCGAGCTGTTTATCTGCTTTGACTCCTAAATCCTCTGCACTCTCTACATATTAAAATACATTTTCCCATTTCCAGTGTGTACATTTGCAATTCTCAGATGTTTGGATTTACATTTATCTACATTGAAATGCTTTAATTTGTTTGACTGGGTCTCTTTCATCATTTTTATTACCTTGTGTTCATTGCAGCACTTTGAGCACTGGAGCAAAGATCAGAAATGTCAGATCCAGTGGTTGCTCCAGAAAACCACCTTAGAACTTGTTCAATGAGTTCCTCAACAACAGCATGAGGAACTGGAAAGATTTGTGGGTATGACCACACCACATGAAATGGATCATGAGGGATTATTGATGGTCCCAGACTTTCCTTTCCTTTCCTGAACTTGATTCCTTGGTGGTGTCAGTACTGGTAATATGCCCACATCTTTATTTTAAATGGAAATGTTTTAATGGTGCCCCTGACCATGACAGGGGGGTTGGAACAAGATGATCTTTAAGGTCCCTTCCAACCCAAGCCATTCTTTGATTCTATGGAAATTTCTCAGAGCTGCATTTTCCATCAGAGTGCTCTGGGCTGTGGAAGTCAAGGACCTCATACTTGACAATTGGATTGTTAATCACCTTCACCAATCAGCTAATTTTTTTTTTGTTTGGGGTTTTTTATTTGTTTTTTGTTTGTTTGTGGTTTTTTTGTTTTTTTTTTTTTTAATTTAAGAATGCAATGCAATTAATCCAAATAATTAATGTTTTGAAAAAATTATATATAAATATAAATATATATATATGTGTGTGTTTGTGTGTGTGTGTGTGGTGTCCAGTACTGGTCTGACATCACACTTTAATTCCTTCTCAGTTGAGTCCTGTCTTGCTGGATTCTTTTGGGCTCTAACAGCACATTGTAGTTATTTGTCTTTCTGCTCTTGTGTTTCTTTTCTTTCATTCTGCTCCAAATCCCCAACACCTTTTTCTTTAGCCAGGCCAGAAATTGTTTCTACTGGTGTTTTTAGCTTCTCTTTGAAATGTGTGGCTGACCTTAACAACCTGTCTATTTATATTACATTCATATTTTTAAGCTCCATCTCTTAAGTAAATGAGGTGTATTTAATCAATCTCTGTCACAGTCTGCCATCACTGAGACTTGGGGATATCAGGTGGGATTTGGGTGTCTCTCATGGGGATTTCAGACTATGGATGTGCCATTTGTGGTATCCTTGTAAGAGAATTAAAGAATCAGGGAATGGTTTGGGCTGGAAGGGACCTTAAAGTTCTTCCAGTTCCAAGAGCCATTGTCACCAATGCAGGGACATTTCCAGTCCAGATGTAAAAATTGAAGATTGCAGAGAACATTCCTCCCCCCTTCACAGGACAAATCCTTCAACTTCTAGTTGCTGCCCAAAATTTTTCACTGAATCTGGATGAGGTTTTAGCCAAAACTCTCCATTTTTTAATTGTGAGATCATGGCATGCTCACCAGTTAATGAGCTGTTCTTTTGAGCACATTCAATTTTCTTTCTTATTTTCCTATTTGCATGGTTTCTGCTGTGATTTTTTTTTCTCAGAACTTTCTCAGTTTCAGGAGATGTGCCCTTTAGAGGCATCAATTAGATACATAAGATGCTACTGATTGAGAACTGATTCTGATTTTCATCTTGAATGTAATCAAATCATGATCACTCATCCCTGGGTGCCTACAGATTTCCAACCCAGTAAGTAAATCTTCTCTATCCCTCATAATCAGGTGCAACCAAGTCATTTTGCTGTGGCTAAAGTAGCCTGATATAAGGAGTAGCAGATGTAATTTTTGCATTAATAGCGACTCTTTGAAACCTTAATCATATTCCTCACAAACTGAAATTTTGCTTCCCAACACAGATTCTGGTTTTAATTTTTAACCTTCTCTCATCAACAGGAAGGTGCTTAAGGAGTAACTTTGTTTTCTCTGGGTTTTTCTGTTTTTTTTTTTTTGTTTTTGTTTTTTGATAGTTATAACAAATCCCCGCCTCTGTGTCTGCTCCTGGGTTTTACTTAGTAGCACTGAATTTCAGGAATGTGGATTACTTTGAAATAGTGGCTCAGAAATAATTCTGAAATTTTTAATTGTTAATAATTACTTAATAACAAACAGTGTCTTTCATGAAAAGTTCTTATTGCCTACCACATCTCCACCCCTCTCACCTTTTTGAACCTTGTTAAATAAGAAAGTACTAAACATCAGAAGAGGTTTGTTTGACTTTCTGGGAGAGCTGAGGGGGTGAACATCTCAAAATGTGCTCCCAGCTCACTAACTGCCAGGTAGAGATTAAATCCACTGCCCTCCTTTCCTCATGGGCTTCCTCCTCACCTGCCAAAGAAAGGGCTCAGCATCTGCCAAGGTGCAGAACTGTAAATCTCCATAGCAGAAATGTCTGCACACACAACACTGTTGGTTCTGCTGTGAGACCTCAGACTTGTTCTTTTATTTACATCAATCTCTGTCACCCATTAGAAGCATTTTAGAATTCAGCAATGTCTTAGAGCTGTTGCATCTCAAATTATCTCAGCTGAGCTGCTGGGGAACAGCTGGACACAGGAAAAAAAAGGGGAAGAGGCCTCAAGTTGTACCAAGAGAGCTGAGGTTGGATATCAGGAAAAAATTTCTTCTTGGCTTCCTCTTCTTGGAAGAGACTCCTTAGAGGAGTGGCAGAGTCACCATCCCTGGAAGTATTAAAAAATTGAGTCCATGTCTCACTCCTTGACATGATTTGGTGGGTGTGGTGATTTTGGGTCAAAGATTGGACTTCATGATCTGAGAGGGGTTTTTTTCCAGCCTTAATTTTCTGTGATTCTACAAAAGATCAAGCCAGTTGCTTAACCAGGAAAATCTGGTCAAGAAGAGCATCTTCGCTGACTGTGGTCAGGATGAAGTGTTGAACGGGCCATGAGCTCAGAACACCTCTCCTCTGATGTGTTTTTCTCTTGCACTGCCACCCCAAGGTGTCACAAGAGATGAGGGATAAGTAAAAATGCTCATGCTTATGTTGTGGGTTTTTTCTTCTGAAATACTTGGATTTTTGGAGCCTGACTACCCAGAACTTCCAGGCTCTTAAAAAAAACCAAACCAGCAACTAAATCCCCGTAAGATTGGAATCATCCACTGCATGGAGATGCAATTAATAAAATGAGGAGGTCTAAGAGAAGGAGAAACCTGCTTTAAAAAGCACACGATTTCTCACTTCTCTCTCACCACCACACCCACACAGTAATTTATTGATTCATGGCAGTTACAAGTTGACAATCAACAGATCAACACCTGAGCTCAGCTAATGAGATTAACAGAACTAATTACAGTGAGATGGTAATTATTTCAGTTCCGCTGCTTTGAATATCATAGGCTGACGCATCCAAAAAGGCTTCAGTTGCAGGATTTTACAAACTGGGCATGTGAATTTGAGTAATTAAAAAAAATGCTACAGACAAGATCCCCACCCTCCTCTCCTTGTAAGCCCCAACAGGAGGTTAAAAGCATGGACCTGTTTTTATCTTCTCATTTACACCCAGGTGCTAGGTACCTGTAAACTTGAAAGGTAAAATCACTTTTTTTTCTAAAGTATATCTACATCAGATAGTGTTTCTACATAAGCACCCAAGGAGCACTTTGGCTTTTTCTGCAGTTTTTAGACCTAAAATCTGTGAGGTCTTTGTGATCTGTTATTAATGGAAATGTGCTCTGAGGGATTAAGCTACAAGTGCACTCAACTGTCAAAACCCCAAAATATTACAATATGATGTTTAGCTGTGTGAAACAAACAAATAATTAATAATTTCCCCCCAACAAATCTTCTGGTATAATTTCTGTTCCATTGAACAGGTGGAGCAAAAAAGTCATAAGGTTTTTTTTTTTGGTTTTTTTTTCCTTCTTGGAAACATCATCTTTGTGTCTTTCCAAGATGAAAAAATAACAATGCTACATTCAGCTGCCTGCCATCTGGATCCCTTTTTGATCCTTATTTTAAAAAAAAAAAAAAAAAAAAAAAAAAAAAAGAAAAGTTCCAAAATCTTTGCATGAAAACACTGAAGGAGAAAAAAAAAATTGGCAAGAAATAAAGTTAAGAGCTTAATGCCCAGAACCCAGAACAGTATTGAAGCCACAGCTCCAACATCCCTGGCTGTTCCTTTCTCCCAACCCTTGGCACCAGTGACAGCTCGTTGGGATGACAGCACTTGGCAATATTGTCATGGCCTGCAAGCTCCTTGCAGGGTGAGATGCCAGATGTTAGTGAACAGCTGAAAGGCAGCAGCAGTGCCAAATTTACAGCTTTTCTGACGTGTCCTCTCTTCCTTCATGTCCATTCACCACCAGCTTTGCTCTGACGCTGCTGGGGCAGGCTCCCATGGTTCACGTCACAGGAGCACTTCAGCTCACCTGCTTGCTTAGGCTTTTCCTCCTGTTTTTCCAATGATTGTAACTGGAGAGCTCCTGAAGGAGGGTGGGCTGAGACTATAAAGCAGAAAATCTTTTATTCAAGAGCAAATGTTGGGGTCAGAGATGCAGGGCATATACCTTTATCTGTAATGCCTAACTCTGACACCCAAAAAAGCACTGAGTTTCGCATAGCACCATGGAGACAATAGGTAGAGTTAAGTAGAAAAGATTGAAAATGTAAATGTGTAAATTAGAAAGCTTCTTAAATCACTGAGTGAATGGGTTGAGGTTTAGAGTTTAGAGTAGTTTAGAGAGCAGAAGACAAGATGGAGGATTTAGGGTGTTGTCTCTTGTCCTTCTTTCTTCTTCATGTTCTTTTCCTAGGGGTTTTTGGGTAGTAGTAAGTGATTGGGTAGAAAATGCCACAGTGCAGCACACAGGTGTTGGGTCATTGGGTCAGTAAGAAAAATAATTTAGTTGGCATCTGTTAATTGGGTAAATGGACATATAAAAGACCTTGAAGAAGATCTTTGTTAGCCATTTTACCCTTTTCTATCACAGTGCACATAGCTCCTTGTACCTTGTATTGCTGATAAGAAAAAATAAACAACTGAGACCGAACGAGAGAAAACCTGCCTCCCTCTCATCAATCTTCAGTTCAAAGGGAAAAAGAACCCAAATCTAGAAGTCCGTAAAGGGACAAGCAAAACCTCCAGGGAAGAAGCAGTTGCCCGTGAAGGCAACCTTTGCTTCCAGCATGGGTCATTTTTTTATTAAATCTGGAGGCATGAGCCTAGCCTAAAGTTCATGATCAGCTCAGTCTTCAGCCTTACTGCAAAAGGCAGTTTTGTTCTTGATCTCATTCGCATTTTATCTGCTTGCCTGAGAGGTATGGCTGCTGCTTCCTGCTTTGTCATGTTTTTCTTGGCTGGAGAAATTATCTAAGACCAGATCCAAAAGGGACCTTTGCCTTATAAAGAGAAAAGAACAGAAAAAAATTAATGGTTATTCCATTATATCTGCCTGCAGCAGGTTCTTCCTCAAATAGAATTACAGACTAAATAAAAACCCCTGAGTTGGGAAGGACCCAGCAGGATCACCCAGTCCAGATATTGCCACGATGATCTACAGAGGGATCCACAGCCTGCAGCTGACGTGGGTAACAGGACATTGCATTTCACTGTGTCCCAGAAGCCCTTCCTGAAACTCTTGGACTGAAACCAAGTTTTTCTCCAAAGAGCAGGATTAATAATTCCTAATTTGCTGTCAGCTGTGGCCACTGCCACCATAATTTTCTCTTTGTCTTGTGTTTCTCCCCTTTATACTCCACTATACATAAACTGTATGAACATGGTGTTTCCAGAAACTCCATTATTTGCTGTTTAAGCAATTAACTTCTGCCTAACCAAAGAAGGAGGTGTCTTCTCTACAGGGCATCAAGTATCCTGAAAACAGAAGTACTTTAGATGCTTCTATTCCTCTCTCAGATGTGATTGAATTTGGCAAAGACGTTTTGGAGCAGGAAAAGAACTGACAAACAGAATACCTGCTTTCCTGCAAATTACAGGCTACTGACAGAGCACATCAATCCTGCTTTAAAGGGATATATGTAGAAGGACAAAAAAAAAAAAAAAGATTTAAAAAACATGTAGCTTCAGATTCAATTTTTATCTGTCAGCAAAGATCCTACAGATAATCTGATAAGCAACAGCTGTTTGCAGCATTCACTTGTAGAGCAACATTTTGGACTGTTTGTTCAGGAACTCCCCAGTTAGAGAAGTAATTTACTCCCACAATTTAATAAGGCATTTTGATAAGATTTAGCAGGATTATGGATTAAAAAAACCCCACCTCAACAGTGAACTAAAGCAGTTCATTGGCATTCCCAATCACTCCTCTTTTAAATGGCAGCCAGCTACTGCTTGGTTTGAATCAGAGACACAGAATTCCAGGCTGCTTTGTGTTGGAAGAGACTTTAAAGATCAGCTCTGCCAAGGGCAGGGACACCTTTCACCATCCCAGGCTGCTCCAAGCCCCATCCAGCCTGGCCTTGGACACTTCCAGGGATTCAGGGACATCCACAGCTTCTCTGGGCAACCTGTGCCAGGGCCTCACCACCCTCACTGTGAAAAATTTCTTCCTAACATCTAATATAAATATCTCCTCTTTTGTTTAAAAAACATCCCCCTTTGCCTCATCTACCTGTAAATTTCAAAAGTCTCCCTCCTTTTTAAAACCCCTCTCAATGTACTGGAATGAGTTTTCCCTCAAGCCTTCCCTTCTCCTGGCTGAATAACCCAAATTTTCTCAACCTGTCCTCAGAGCAGAGGTGCTCCAGTCTTTGGAGAACCTTTGTGGCCTCCTCTGGGCTTCCTCCAAGAAGTCCAAACCTTTCTTGTGTTGAGGAGCCCAGATCTGGACCCAGTGTTCCAGGTGGGATCTCACAAGGGGCAGAATCACCGCCCTTGATGTGCCGGTCATGTGAAACATAAAAAAGCCAAAATGTTTAGGTGTTTTTTCCTATTGTTCAGGCTAGGTTGAATTTCAGTAAGGATATCTCCTGCCTTTCCAACACACTGCTTATCTGCACCCTAACAGAGAAGCATGTTGCAAACCCAGCAATTTCCCAAGAAAATAAGGTAAAGGAAGCAACCAGGTCTATAAGAGATGCTATAAATAAATTCTGGAGGATTTCACCGAATTGAAACCCCCAGAAGGTAAAAACCTCCTGTGTGCTGCTCTCTTGTACCTACAGCACTGCCAGACCCATTTTGAAGAGAAGTCAAAATTAATGGTTTCTTCTGCCCAGCACTGGTTAATGGGTGCCTCTGCCACATCAGACTTCTCTGACTGACAGCAAGAAAATATCTCCAAAGTGGGAATTTGTGCCCTGCTGAGCAGTGCACATGATCATTTTTTTGTCCAATATTTTGCTAACAAGGAGGGAGCCAAATTCATCAGCCATGGTGTCAAATTTTCCTTTAGAAATTTGATTCTGTGTACTCCATCCATCTTGAACTGGTTTCTGGCAGTTACACAATAAATTCATCATATTTCTGATGGAAAATTTTCTCCGTCCAGCTGTCAAAGTAGTGTTGCCACTTCTGGTATGATTTTTTAGCACTCTGTCATGAATAACCTAAAATTGTACTTTAATTTTAAATATATATGTATATTTTCCCCTTTGGGGAATAATTATGTAGTCTAATAGAACTTGGTGCTAAAGCTTTTTCTTTCCTCAAGTTTAAATTGCTTTTTTTTTATTTTTTTTTTTTTTCTTCAGAGGCATAATGTATTCCTATTACTCCTCATGGAACACTCTAAACTATTTTCAGCTTACACTTTAATGTCTAGCTTTTTCCCCCCCCCCACTTCCTCACAACAATTTCATCACCTTTTTTTTTCTCTTTTTCCCATTTTTTTTTGCTTCAAGTTATTAATAAATAAAGACTTTGCTCCATCAGTTCTTTGACATTTTTGCAGACATTCTGACAACGGATCGAATAAATTATATTATCCAGTGTTAGCCAGAGTAATGGCTTATTATGAATGGAGAAAAAGCAACAGCAGATGAAGGCTGGCATTTCTGCTCCTGCAGAAGGTGAATGGGTGTTTTATTGAATCCTGTGCTGCTGTAGCAAGAGCCAAAAAACACCTGAGTGCTTGAAGGTGGAACCTGCACATCTCCCTGACCTTTTGCTGTGCTGTCTCCATGGGAAAGGCTCTTTCTTTCTTTCTTTTCTTTCTTTCTTTCCTTCTCCAGCCCCCTCTTTTCATCACCAGCTCAACACTTCATGCAGCACATTTTGGGCCTCAGCACGCAGTGGAAGTGCAATAATCTCTCCAAAAGAATGCAGATTTCCCCTTCCCCAGGCCTACAGCAATCACCAACCTTTTCAAGCGTCACCACGCCATCAGCTGTCAGCCAGTGCCATCCAATAAAGTCATCCATGATTAATTATTCTTAAATGACAGCAGCATATTGAAACAAGCTGATAGCTGCTGACAGTGGAAATACAATTAACCTGAATTACTATCTTGATTGTGGCCCAATTAATGTCAGCTCTGCCATGTCAGAAGTGAAGGCTTGGCTGATATAATTGTTTAATTAATTGGTTGCAGAGATTAGTTCTTGTGGGACTGCCCTTATGCTGACTGCTTTTCTTATTTTTTGCCCTCCCCTTGTGAACATCCAATTTGAGGGAGAAGCATAAACAGCTTGTTGTCTACAGCTTCTTCTTGAAGTGGATAAATGAAGTTCTGTCTTAAATAGAGTTTGAAAGCTCACAGAGGGTGTAAGGGAGCTTTTAAATTTCTTCAAATTCTATTGTGGATGTTTCAGTGAGTTTCACTGTGCCCCATCACTGAGAGCCAAAGGGATTTCTTTGATACTTTCAAACTTGGATGGGATGTAGTTATGACTTCATGATTTCTCTAGCTGTTAAAGCACATCTTGTCAACAGCAGAAAGGGTGGTAATGGTGAGGGGTGGATTTATTTGTCTTTAGAAATAGAAACTTGAGTCAGAGGTGGTTAGGGGTTTGTTGCTCATGGTGTAATATCTGCCTGGTGCCTTGAGATTAGTTCATCCTCTCAGACCTCTTCTACAAAGACTGCATGACAAATAATTAAGAGCATTAAGAAATGCATTATGACCAATTTTAGGAATGACTCATGAAGGAAAAGGGTGTGTTGGTGGCTCCTCCAGTTGAGGCACATTACAGTCGCTATTACCACCACCTTTTCCATATCCATTTCCATTCTTCCATCTCTTCTCTGGTCAGCTTTCAACAACCATAATGCATTTAAAAATAACACTTCCATTCATAATGGTTGTAACTCAATGATCTTTGAGGGTTTTTTCAGCTGAAATAATTCCATGATAATATGGTTGTATAAAAGATGAGATAGAAGTGCAGAAAACCAGCTGTGGTATAAGTGTTGCACTGAGCCACTTACTAATAATAAGTTGGAGTTTGTGAAGTAGAGCAAGAGAAAACTTCCCTTGATCTTCACCAGAAACTTTAAAATATTCTTAAAAAAATACAGACAGGCTCAGACTGATTACCAAATAAGAGGATTATAATGAAAAAAGGATCTCTAATGACTTAAAGAAGCTAGCATTAAAAAGTTAAACTTGGTAAATTAATATGTTAAGTACAGAGGCTCTGACAAGCAGTGAGGGGAAAATATACACACATCCATACAGATATCTATATGGGTTTTTCCCCATGTGGAGCTCAAGTATTTAAGCTCTTGTCATAGATGCCAGGAGGAAAGGGATGGAGAGTTAAAAGCTTTGATCAGCTGCATGTAAAAAAAGCTGGGGCACTTCACAAGTTCAGAGGTTCTCCAGACTCTTCAAAAGTATCTGCTTTCTTCAATGTCAGCCTCAAAAAAATTCTGTAAGCGGGACCTCCCTGGAGATGTTTGTCTTTGAGTTGTTCTACAAATAGCACCAGGGCTTAATCTCCCATGGAGGTTTCACTTTAGGTGGAAGTGCTCAGAACTACTTTAGAAACTTTCTCAGAGCTTCAAACCAGTCATTCAGTCCAGTTTTCAGGACTTTGGGAGAATTTGTTGATAAGTTTGGGAGGATTTTCAGATCAGCCTTATCCTAAAAAGTGATTAATGTCCTCATCTTCTCAGCAGTGTAGGAGAACCACTCACCATATTTTAAGAAAACCATGTCATAACAACCTGAACTACATAAACCCCTATTTAACTTAGCTCAGTTGGCAGTTTATTAATTTATTAATTAACAACTCTAAGAATACTTTCTTTAGATGGTGTGTAAGTTAAATTTATTTTTCCTGCTAAAAGTTAGTTATTGTTGAGTGACATGTTGCCTTTTGGCTGCATGTCCCTGGTTCTACCACTCTGGAGAATCCCATCTCTCTGCTGTTTTGTTAATTGGAGGAAATGTTTACAGGTCATTTATTCCTCTTACAGCATAACTGGATGGAGGAGATGAGCTTTCTAATGCAGATCTGGCTCCAAACTGGCAGCAGGACAGAAACCATAAACACAAAGATATGTTTCATTTAATACATTTCATTGCTTTCCGACCCTTCCCATGCTCACAATGAGATAAAACTCAAACATGAAGACTGTTTTCACTTCCATCCTTATAGACCCGTGATTTAATTTAATTCTTTCTTTTCCAGCCTGTCCTGTGGTTGCTGTGAGGGGTTGATATGCTCTGTAGGACAGACTGTTGGCACTGTGCTTTGTGACATTCCCAGAGCTCTATTATGTTGTCTATCACAGTCGAGTTATTCCTACACTCTTCACGTAAGGAGCCCTTTGTGCTGGCAGAGCTGACAAGACATGGGAGCTGTGATTCTGACCAGCAAGGTCAGGCTCCAAGGCCACTTGTGAAGCAATGCTGATATTCCATTGTTTGTTACAATCATCTCTTTCATTCAGAATCCATTACAATTTGCAATTACCCCGTGATTTTGACATAGATGCAGGAAACTCTCAGCTTTGATGGCAGTGAATAATTCAGGAGGCTCTGAGTGCTCTCATTGCCAGGGGCTGAGGAACAGTGAATCGTTTTTACCTCTGGTCATTCTCAGCTTTTGTATTCATTGTCCCCCCTAGCCTAGATCAGACCAAACTCCACTTTAGGGTGGATTTAAGGATGATGCCAAGAGCTTAGAATGGTTGTTTGAGAGATGAAGGGAGGGACAAAAATCTTATTCCTCTGTAATATGAGCACGAGTATCATATCCATAACTCTATTGTGTGACTACATAATTAAAGAGAAATGCTTCCATCCCAGAAGATTTTAAAGGTTTAAGTTTTTTAAGGTAAAAATGGCTCAAACAGTTTACTTAAAACAAAACCAAAGAAAACCCCATCTCTATAAAACAGGATATTTTTTTGTTAAATGGTGTTCGTGTGTTGATCTTGTCAAATAATGACTCCATTATCACAAATGTCACTATTTTTGCTCAATTCATTTAAAGAAATCACATCCCTGATGTTACAACAGAGAAAATGAATGAAGAAGTTAAATGCCTTATAAATGGCCACGTAACAATTTAATGAGAAAAGGAGGGATGGTGCTGTATCTTTCCTGTACAGCTTCCCTCATTGCCTGCTATATTCAGATTTATTTTTGGTATTTATATTTAAATACTCTTCTTACAAGTCCTGAACTCTGCTCTTTGGCTTTCCCCGATCTCCATCTGTTAACCTGAACAGCAAACCTCAGGAGAATACTGTCTCACACAAGATGTCCCAACACTTGGTGCTTTCCCCTGGAGTCACAAGTTCAATATCAACTCAGTCGACCTCCTGCCATTTGTGTGTTTGATCCACCAGAAACATGAAAATGAAAAAAACAATAGAGAGTCAAAATACTCTTCAAACCTTGAAGAAGTTGTTTGAGTTTAAACAAAGGCTTAGATCAGATATTTTGACAGCCTAACCAGCTCTCCATGGCTTCTAGAGAAAATCAAGCTGCCTCAAATTTAATTCTGTGCCACTCAATAAAATGATATGGAGGCTCTATTTCTGCTTAGTTCTGCTGGTGCTACACTAGATGTGACTAGATGTGACTTCTTTTTTGTGACAGACATATAACTAAGTAGTAAAATGGAAATATCCTTTTCTCATCTTGCAATTATTTAAGATTCTCAGCTTTTGTGTCTCAGCTCTGCTTTGAACAGGTGAAGACTCACATTTGTAAAAGTATACATGGGTTTAAGAAGCAGCAAAATAGATTTTAGTCTGTATTAGGCAAAGTGTGAGGTTTGCATTCCTTGAGCTCCTAGCAGACAACTCGTCACTTTTCAAAAGGGAGGTTTTCATGCCTGGTCTTTGTGTAATTTTCTCACTCTTCCTTAGCCCTCTGCTCCCAAGTATCCTGAAAAGCAGCAGCAGGGACATGGTGGGCGCTTGTAAATATTTTCTATACTTTTTTGGATTTGGGCATCAGGAAAAAAAACAAAGCAACAATTTACAGTATTTAGAGGTCTATTTAAAATTCAGTGCAGCAGGAGTTCAGCTCTGTTCTGTGACGTTACAAAATAATGCAGGGCAGTTTGTGCCTGTCAACCACAGTTTGACATGTTAATGATGGGAATATTTTAGTAGTAGTAGTAGAGATAATTGTGATGTTAATCATAGTGGTGAGCAAAGTTTGTAGGAAGAAATGTTCTATATTAAATCAATAAACACAATAAAGAAAAAAATCCCAACCATATCAATAAATTTAATAGAACACAGACACTAAACACTGCCTATTATGGTTCTCTGACATTTTTCCTCTGGAGATTCATCAGCCCCTAACACTGACATTCTGAGGCATTAATGGCACAGTACTTCATGGAACCCCTTCCAAAATTTGGTTTTACTTATGATTCCTAGGGCTGGGAGGAGTTTTCTGTGTATCAGTTACTACAATGTACTGACTTACACTGAAGTACACAGACACTTTCTGATGCTGGGGTCAGACCTTCAGGTTGCTGTTCGGTGCCTGAAGACTTGCACTGAGGATCATTTATTTTTTTATTTTATATTTATATAAATACATATTTATATATATTTATATATATATTTATCATTTATATTTTTATTTTTTTATTGCTGGTGAGATTTGAAGGCAAGTGTAGGTTCAAGAAAACAGTCCCTGGAAGACAGAAAACCTTTCTTTCAGTTCCAACATGAACAATATTGTTGTATGACCAGAGGAAATGGCCTCAAATTGTACCAGAGGAGGTTTAGGTTGGATATTAGGGGAAAATCCTGCACTAGAAGGGTTCTCAAGCCCTGAAAAAGTCTGAAAAGTCTGCTCAGTGAAGTCTTGGACTCACCATCCTTGTCAGGATTTAAAAGATGTAAATGGGACATGGTTTAGAGGTGGCCTTGGCAGGGCTGGGTTAATGGTTGGACCTGATGGTCTTAGAGGTCTTTCTCAACCCAAATGATCCCTGGATTCTTCTTTCTATTAACCCCTGCAAGTACTTCTGTTTTCTTTATTTGATATTTGTGTTTGTTTGAGGATGATCAGAAGATCTTTCACACTGATGAAGGTTCAGGCTGATGTGGCACTCTTTGGTAAAGCATTTTATCTTTATTACAATTTTCATCTATATTATTTTTTGTGTCTATATACAGTGTAGTGGGGAGGAATTCTTAAATTATTTGGACCAGAGTCTCATCAGAGTACACTGGAATTAAGCTAGACTAAATGCTTTTTTTTTTTGTCTCTGGTCCTTTTAAGATTCTACAAAGTTTGACCTGGTTCTTGTTGGTGAAAGGAGCCAGTCTGGAGGGGGATCAAGTGTTTTTGGGAGCAGAAATTGAGCTGGTTCAAGAATTAAGACTTTCTGCCCTGAAAGAGAAACAGAAGATGTACAAACCAGATAAGTGAGCTTGGTGGAAGGATGAGCTGATGGGCTCAAAATGCTGAGATTGGCAGCACAATGACCCAAAATCTGTCATTTCCAATCCTTCCAAGTAGTGCCACTCATCAAATAATATAATCAAACTAATCAACACAGCTCAGCAGGAAGGTTTTCCTCGAGTACTGCACAGCTTTAATGTGGTCAAATAATTCTCTCTCTGCTCTGCTCCCTTAGAGTGTTTCTGGGTTTGAATTGTTGGGGGAGTTAAGTTCTCTCTGAATCTGCCTGTGTGGGGCTTTTAAGCATCTCGAGGTGGTTTCTGCAAAAGTAGAAGCGTTTGTTTTGCTACATTGGGTGAATTCTGATTTGGGAAATGCGGTCTCTGGTGTTTCAGGTGCACACACCAGTCATTACCTGCTTTAAATTGCTGGCTGGGTCTGCTGTGTAGAGCTCAAACAGCTGCCAGAGGTAGGTGGCTTCATTCCAGAGCTGGTAAAAAGATAATCCTCTTTATAGTGAATTTGTAAATCACGTTGGAGGTTTGCTGCCTTGAAAGGCGTGCTAGAAATGTAAGCCATTATCATGTGTTATTACAAATGATGTCTCAGCCATTAGAAAAACAAGTGTATTAGGGGAATATTAAGATTGCTAATTCAAGCATTCAGAAGGTAGAAAATGCAGCAATTAAATCTGTGTGTGCAGGCTCAGCATCAGCCCCTGTCAGCTTTTAGGCAAACCAAAGAAAGCGTTGAGAATGAGGATTCACCTCATGCTGATAGATGGGACAGATGGTGAAAATTATCTCAAATTTTGAACTAGTCAAGAGTGTACATGAACAAGGGCTTGAGAGAAGTCATGTCTTTCCTAAACTGAGCAGAATTTCCTAGAAACACAGAAATGAGCACCCTCATCAAAGGGCCAAGCTGCTTTCTCCCTGTCCTTCCTCACACAGGACAAGGGAAAATGGCTTCAAGTTGCACCAGGGGAGGTTCAAGGGGGATATCAGGGAGTTTCTTCACTGAAAGAGTGGTCAAGCATTGGAACAGGCTTTCCAGGGCCAGGCTGGACTCAACATCCCTGGAAGTGTTCAAAAAAGGAGTAGATGAGTCACTTCTCCATATGGTTTAGTGGGCAAGGTGGTGATCGGCAAAAAGTTGGACTTGATGGTCTTGGAGTTCTTTTCCAACCCTTATGATTCTGTGATTTCTCCCCAAGGCAGAGAGGGAGTAGAGAAAATATTTCCATTATCTTTTTCGGGATGGGATACTTGGAACTTTTTAAATAGTTTTCTCCTTTGATTTGGCTGTCAGATTTTCATTTAAAAGAATTAGCTTGGGGTAGATTCCAGGCAAGGGAAATCCATCCCTGGATGGTTGTCTGTGGCTAACTAAAACACAGTCTTGCAGTAGGATATGCTGAGGAATCATACCTGTAGATGGCACTTGGCCTCTCCAGGGATATATCATAAAAACATGTGGAATCATGGAATAGTTTGGGTTGGAAAGGACCTTAAAAATCATCCAGCTCATCCCCTCAGCCATGGGTTCCACTAGACAAAGTTTCTGAGGGCCCCATCCAACCTGTCCTTGAACACTTCCAGAGATGCATACAAAGGAAATTAATTAATGAGAAGGGCAGCATGAAGAAACTTATGAGGAATGGGAAAACTGCACAGGATTAGTGGAAAACAGCAAATACAGAGACACAGCATCATAAAGGAAAGCAGGGAATCAGTCCAAATGGCATGGAAGTGAAGGCCCAAAAGCAATATGTCAAAGCCAAGTGATCTATTTCCCTGCTGCTGGGGGCTGGCCTTTCCCTCTTGCTCTCATATCTTCTGGGTTTTATTCATATGTAACTTGTCTACTTTGTTCTCATTTAAAAACACTGTAAGTGCTTAATAATATTCCTGGCCTTTTCTAGCCTGCCTGCAGAAGCAGTGATATTTGATTGCAAATTCATTGTAGCTCTATAAGGAAGCCATACCATAAAGGTCACCAAATTTGGTCAGTGCATTTTAATTTGTACACACGTTAAAGGTCATGTTCCTCCCTTCCACTGCAATAACACAGAGTGTTTACTCTCTTATCAGAGCTGATTGAGAATGGCTTAGCTAAGGGATCTTATCAATGTAAATGGAATATAAAATTATTATTATTATTATTATTATTATTATTATTATTATTATTATTATTATTATTATTAATAATAATATTAATATTAATATTAATATTAATAATTATATATTAAATATAATATAAATATAATATAAATATAAATATAAATATAAATATAAATATAAATATAAATATAAATATAAATATAATAATGATGATGATGATGATGATAATAATAATAATAATAATAATAATAATAATAATAATAATAATAATAATAATAATAATAATAATAATAATAGTACTATTGGAAGTATAAGGGGAATTTTTTCCCCTCTGCATGTTTGCATAATTCTTGGAGTTAACCACACATCTACAAAGTCTGACTTTCTGCTGTGTGGCTTCAGTATTTTCTTCTCCTCTTAAGAAGTCCCCAGCCTTCAGCAGTCTCTGCTATTGTCCACTGGAATGACAGCAGTTTCAGATCCATAATATCATCTCTCTATAAACACGTCCAAACGTAATTAAGAACCTGGGCTCTCAATCCAGCAGACCTCAAATTAGCTTTCAAAATGCGTATTAAGAGCATAGACAAATGCTTTCATGAAATTCCAAATGACCTCTGAGGTCAGGGTGAACAAAATTGTATGAACCTCTTTAATGTCACAAAACTCTCTACAGAGATTTGCATATAAAATGAACCATTTTATGTCAAACAGATTTGTTAATCTTACAATAAAGGAAGCAGCACTTGAAAATTAATCAGGGTGGGTTTTCATTGCCCAACAGAGGCCCTTAAAAGGACCTGACCTGATAACTGGAGGCTGTTATTGTGTGGTTGCTAAATTTAATAATTTTTGGTTTTTATCTGCTGAATGGGTTTGCAGGAAATAAATTTCCAGAGCAGATTGGTCTGCAATGGTTTCTTTGCTCGAGTAGTGGAATTGGACTTTCAGAAGTTCTTTCAGCCCTGGCTCTGTTTGAAAATGCTTCATGGTCTGTTCCTTATTTTAAAATTGTGTTTGAAATATGGGTAAGAATTTCTGTTAGTAAAATGGATTGTCTTATTGAGTCTGTTGGCATTGAGTACATGGGTAGATTTTTGCTCCTTTACCATAATATTCTAAGAAATTATAATGGAAAAATGGTCCTTTTTCACTAGGAAACAGATTCTTTCCCATACAATCGAACTGAAAAGCTTAGGGTGTTTCCTGATTTGTTTCTAGTCCTCTCTCCTAAACTTTGGAAGCATTGGGAAAGGCTGCCCAGGGAAGTGGTGGAGTGACTGTTCCTGGGAATGTTTAAGAACCTGTGGATATGAAACTCCAGGTCATGGTTTAAGGGTGAACATGATGGTGATTGCTGGCTTGATGGTTGGACTTGGTGATCTCAGAGGTCTTTTCCAACCTCAGGAATCCCATTTTCCTATGAATGTTTGTATTATTTAACATTGCAGGAGGGAGAGACAGGGTCAGGTAGTCCTGGGTTAACCCTCTTGGGCAAAGCTCCTTGGTTACTGTCACCATCCTTACCCAGGGCTGAGACCTGGGAGTGATGGAATAAAGGTGCCAGACTGGAGAGATTAATTTAATTGATTTTGAATGAAAGAAACCTGCCCAATTCTGTCCTGCAGAAGACCTAGAAAACTCCCCAGCCATGAAGTCGTAGGGTGTAACTCTGCTCTGGAGTCATGTGCTCTGATGTTCCCAGAATAGAGCAGCTGTTCTAGTACAAATCCCTGCCTGAACTAAAATTCCTGTTTCTAGGGATTTTCACCTCCTTTGTGGAGGCAGTTGAGAAATCTCAACCTCCCTGCCTTACAGTCTGTCATGCAATCAATCCACAAAGGGTGGAGGAGCTCAGTGCTGCTTTTCTACATGTGAATCAAGTCCTTTTTTGTTTGTTTGTTTGTTTGCTTGGTTTTTTCCATTCAATATAAATACAAGAAAACGAGTTTCCTTTAGCCTCTTCTATTATTTATGCTTGGCCTCAGCTGGTTTTTGAATCCTTAGCAAGAAAGCATTTTTTTTTTTTCCTCCTTGTAAATGTGTTTGCTTAGGAATTTCCAAGATGAAACTAACTTTTCTGGGCCTGGGGCCGTAATGGGCTTTAATGGGTTTTAATTACTTAACTATCTGTTGTGACATAATTAAAATATCTTTCAACATTTCACCCCCAAGAAATAAATATCTTCTAGGTTGTAAAATATGACTTGCAGCTTTATTTTCTGAAACAATGAGGGAAAGGCTTCTTCCAGGCTCAGTCACATCCAGTTTGCCTGTCAATATAAAATGGTTCTCAGCTGTGTCCCTAAATAGCCTTGCTCATTCCTTCCCTGCTTTTCACTCCTATTTCACATGTGTGTTTAAAGAGCCTCTGTCAGGATTAAAATATGTCTTATTTTACTAAAAAACCCTGAGAACCCAGAAAAAAAATAACTGTAAAAAGCCATTACGTCTTGCTGCAGGATTAGAATTTTTTTGGTCCCGTGTTGCGTTCTTTTCATCTTGGGAAAATGTGTACAATGAAAATAGATTAGCTCCAATTTAATCAACAAATTCTAGGTGTTAAGGGAAATGGACTTACAACAGGTTGGGACAGAGCTGTAAAACCAGAGCAGTGCTGCAGCATAGCATTCAAGGTTTAGAATAAGCTAAGATAATTAAAATGAAATCAGATAGTGGGATTATAATTATTTCTCATACATTTTCCAGCAGAAGATAATCTTGTAGCTTTGAACTTTTCCCAAATTCAGCCTGAAATTGTTTGTTGCGTTGATTTCTCTATCTCTATTTAAATTCTCATTTTAACAGATAGTTAAAGGGAGCCAATGCTTTCCAAAGTGGAGTTACAGGATATGTTTCCCTGGGAGAAACATGTTTTTTTGGGAGATTTTGTTAAATTCCTGTGTGTAGACAGAGTTTTGCAATTTAACAGGAAAAAATGGAGAAAGCAGCCATAGATTTTTGTGACCTCCACAAGTATTTGGTAAAACCTCCAGGTCTCTGGGAAAAAACCCCAAAAAAACAGATATTCCCTCAGGTGTTTTGGATATTTTTGAAGTTGAAGACCCTCCAAATTCAGTTTGCACCAAAAATTCCCCTCAGATGTTGATTCATCTCCTGTGCCAAGGATCTTGGGTATGTCTTGTCTGCAAACATCTAACTCCAAGTGCAGGTGGAAGATTCTGAGAAAAATGGTCTTAAAATCGCTCCTGTGAGCAATCCTGGGTGTATTTACACTCAAGATTTTATAGTTGCAGGAACTGAGGAGGTCACGTTGCCTCAGAGCTTCCAGGAAAGTCAAGGAAGATAGGGAATAGGGATAAAGCAGAGTGTGAGAGAAGGATCCTCAGAGCTGAGGGGAGAGAGAGCTGAGAAAAGATGAGTGAAATCCACGGCGTATCAGTCGGATGCGTGGGGAATGCTACAAAAATGCAAAGTTCCCCAAAGAATTGTGCTGTAACATAAATGATTCTTTTATCAGGTGCTTTGGCTTTTTGTGGGTTGTTTATTTTTGGGTTTTTTTTTAAATTTTCCCTCAGTTTTTGTGTGTCTATGTTTCTGTTATTCTGAGACTACTAAAATTATGGCAGAAACCTTGTAGGGTCTGTCTCAGGGCAGTAAGGAACTTGTCCTGGTGAGAAATCCTGTTACAGGTTTGGAAACAGTTTTCCATTTCCATGTAAGTGTAGATATAACTTTGATGCAAGGGGTGGCATCATGAATCACATTTGCTTTTCATTCTCTTTTTTTTAATTCCTTGGCAAAACTGGAACTCTCTTGAGATCAGCTCTTGTGATCACCCATGCAATGTGTCTCTACTTCCTCCACTTAAAATGGATATAACCCAATCATTGCATTGATGTTTGGGATGGAAAGCATTAATTATATGATTCTGCTGTCATGGAAACCCCAAGGGAAAAATTAAGATCTTTACATTAAGTGAGAGCTTTGCGTGGTCTCATGTGAACATGACTTTAGATAGATGTCCTAAGAAGACTTGAGTAGATGAGTAAAATTTCTAAACACGTGTGATGTATGCAGCATAATAATTACTCCCTTACTGAATAAAGCAGAAATCCTGCTTTAGAGGGAGGGCAAAGATTGCTCCCTGTATGTGCATATATGGAAAACACAAACTCTGGAATTTCTTCATTGCTCAGTGATTACATTTCTGAGGTTACTGTGATTCCAGTGTGCAATGTTACCTCGGGGTTCTTAAAAAACCTCTTTGAAAATCTCATTAAAAGGGATTTGTTTATTTCTGTCTCTCAGTTTCCTTCAAGAATGGCAGTGGGGCATTAAGGCACCATTTGTAATCTCAGTTTGGCAATTACACTCTGTTAACCTAAACTAGTGATAATAAAGACTTAGATAGATATTATCTAAAATAATATTATTATTATTTAGTTTGTTTATTAGTGTATATTTGTGTAATATTCAAGTGAGGGTGACCATACCACAGTCTGCAGATCCTGTCTGGGGAAGAGAATCTGTTCAACACATCCTGTGCTTTCATCTTTCTCCTCTGATAAAGGCAGGGAAAGGGTTCCTGGAGCTCACAGAAATTCAGGCTGGTCCTCTCCACAGGACGGGCTTGGTGAGCTCCATGGGGTATCATAAAATCACAGAATATCAAGGTTGGGAAAGACCTCCAAGGTCATCAAGTCCGGTCTTTGTGCCAAGTCTCATTGAAGGGATTCTGTCAAGGCTCTTCCTGAAGAAAGGTGTGCACTTGTCCAGTGAAGGGACGTGCTGCTTTTGCTCATATATCAGTATTTTTATAACTAAATGACAAAACCCTGGGATGCTGGGATCCTGCCACTCTTCCTCAGGGAAAGCTGGTGTGTCCAGGAAGGGATCAGAAGCTGCTTCTACAGCTCCACCAGCATGTACAGATTTATGGCTGGAGACTAAAGCAACTCAAAGAATTCAACATTTTCCTTATTAAAATGTAAAATAAGAAAAAAACCCCAAAAAACAAAAAACAAACCCAAAACTAGGAATACACAGGAGAGTCCTGCCATGGGTTTTATGGCTGTGAAGGGCATTTATGCCAAATATGCTAGGAGATATTTTAAAGAGCAGGAATCATTACCCTGACTTGCCAGCCAGGACAAGTTCATAAAATGTGAAGCAAATCCCAGGATTCAGACTGGGCTGCATCTCTCCTGCCCTCTGATCAGCCTCAGTCTCTTTATGGTATAGCTGGTTAAAAGCAAGGAAAAAGGGAAGGGAGAAGAGACTATGCAAATGCAAAATAAGAGTGATTCAGACTTTGTAATACTGGAAAGAGGAAAAGAAGGGAATGTCTCTGCAAAGGGAATGATGGAAAAGCCATGTGAAATGATAACTGTGCAGTCTTTGAAGCTCTTAATGGGACTAGTTGAGAATTCTGCTTGAAGCTAAATGACCCATTAGCATCCTCTGCTGACCAAACACAGGCTCTGACGTTTTAGAAGTGGACAAGGACATCCAAGTGCCTTTGAAAGTCTGCAGCTTGAAGCAGAGGTTTCCTGGTTTGACTTGGAATTAATGAAGGTTAAAATTAAAGGGGAAGCAGTAGCAAATCAGTTGTCTCCCAGGCTGAGCTTTCAGGATGCATTGCAGTTACTCCTGAAGAAACTGAAGTGTCAGGTGAGGATCCACTGTGAGGAAACATCCTTCTGTGTGTGAAAAGAAAATAAAAATAAAAATTTAAAAAGAGTCAGAAAATCACAGAATATTTTAGTTTGGAAGAGACCTTAAAGATCATCTCATTCCACCCCCTGCCATGGGCAGGGACACCTTCCACTACCCCAGGTTGCTCCAAGCCCTGTTTATCCTGGCCTTGGATACTTCCAGGGATGGGGCAGTCACAGATTCTCTGGGCAGTCTGTGCCAGGGCCTCACCATCATCACAATAATTTCTGTGAGCCTTTGCCCACTCATATTCTCCTCCACAGTGTCACAGTAAACTGATGGAAAAATCTGTTCTCCAAAGCAGGAGTTTTGGGAGGTAGAAATACTCATACACTCCCTCCTAGCATGCCTGACAACAAGATCCCTCTTCACAAATGCACATGGAATGATATATTTAAATCACCCTTTTTTTTCCTCTTCCAAATCAAAGAAAATCTTTCTGTTTGAGTGATTGAAAAGCTGATGGAGAGCCACAACGATTCACTGATTATCTGCTAGGGAGGCAGGACAGTGCAGCGCTTTAAGGCGAAAAAAATAATAATCTGGAAATCCATACTTTGATAAAACCACCAGTTTGATTGGTGATTGATTCTGGAAGAGAGGACAGCTCATGCATCACTGTTCCCTGCTGGAAGTGCTTCTCCAGCTTGTTTGGGCCCTGAGAGGGAATGAAGGACAGGATCTGGAGCACCAATGGAAGAGATGAGTCCCCTGTCCTTTGCAGTGTAAGAGACAAAAACATCCACAGAACAGAGCAGCTGGGAAACAATGGCTCTGTGGGAAATGCAATGGGCAGAGTGATGTAAAGCTGTAAGAGAACGATCCAAGGCAGACTGGGAGACCTGATTGCAGCAGTTAGGGAAAGGAAAGGAAGGAAACGTGGATAAGAGCAGGAATATTAACATCATCTCTCCAGAGAGAGTGTTGCTTCAGTTGTAAGGAAGGTAAAGGATTCTGGAATAAACCAACTGGTTTGTTACATCAAGATGATGTTTCCAGCTCTGGTGGCTGGAGGACTGGCTCATCTGGTCTCAAGGAAAATGTCCAAGTTAAGGACTTCACTGAAGTTACTTTTCTGTGTTTGTATTGGATAACAGGACTAACATTGCAGGGTCATGGAAACACCCTTCTTCTAATCCGTCTGAAAAGGAAGAAGGGGAAGTGAATTATCTGCAAAGATTTTAAATAGGAAGAAACAGCATCACATCCATGGTGGTCACTAGGAAGACTGATGGGTTGAAGTAGAAAGAGACATCAAAATTAAAACTCCGTAGAATATCTTTTACCATACCTGAAAGTGAATGAGATCAGGGTGGTTAACACTGGAAGCACATTTGCCTGCCCTGTGAACAGCCCATGTCAGTGCTTGTGTCAATGTCACTGCACAGCAGAGTGCAGAGGGAACTCTTTCTCTTACAGGGAACAGTTTTCTCCTGGATGCAGCCCCAACACCCCCAGATCAAAACAAAACTGAGTGGCCTTACCCAAGTTCAGCCCCCCAAGCAGAGCCTGGAAATTTAGTGTGACACAGGGATTTAAGCAGGAAGAAAGTAGTGTAGAAAAAGGGGATTGAATCCAGGAGGAGGAATCTGGATTATCCAAAAGGATAACTCAGTCGAGAAAAATAATGGAATTCTCTATATTGCTTTGGTTTATTCCAAACCATTCTTTCAACAGAAATACAACATTTCTTTGTGGATTTAATCTCCATGAATTAATTTCTTTGTCTTTCTCCTCTCAGCTACGAGCCAGGAAGATGAAGTGCTGCCTTCTCTCCATCGCCTTGGCTGTTCTGCTGCTCATTGTCATAATCATCGCGGTCTCCGTCAAGCGCTGACCTGGCAGAGCTTTGCACAGGTAAAACCCTTTAGACAAGTCTTCTATCATACTCTGTAAGGTACCTGAAAAACAGTTTAAGAATCTGATTATGGTAAGAGAAAAAATATCTGCAGAGTGAAATATTACGAATATATGAAGCGCATACTAAAATATTTTCTTTTAAAGGGTATTAGAAATGTTCTTATTGGATCCTTAAAATTCAGCCAAGGTGATAATCCAACAAAACAACATATGACCCTTTCCTCTGCTGTTTGTGTTGTGTTTGATTTTACATGAGTCTCACAGCAATGATAACTAATGGATCCCAGTTATTAGGATTAGGAGTCAAAGAGGCAGAAGCAGTTTTAAAGACTCTGGTCTGGAGCAGGGTCAGGGGCAACCCAACAGCCCAGAGATGTTCCCAAGTGCTTTTATCTTCTGAGATGTTTCAGAGACCCTCCTGAGCAGCAGGAAGACAAACAACTGGAGATTTCAGTAGGGATGAAAAATAAAAACAGATTCCTGATGATCTTTGCTCTGGATCTATAGCCAGATGGAATATTGGTCTCTAGTAGCCTTATAGGCTACCTAATATAGGTGAGACAGCAAAGCAACTTCATCCTATTGGTGAGGTTTCACCTACAGCATCTTTACTTTGTAAAACAAAATGTGCTTTAAATGTAAGTTATAAGCCACAAAAAAAAAAAAAAAAAAAAAAAAATAGAAAAAAAAATAAAAATTTCCTTTCTTTTCCCTCATTGCCCTGAGGGAATGACTCATCAATTATCTGTGATATTCTCTTCCTGATGCAAAGCATGTCTGGGTTTCTCCTTCTTTAGGAACTTGCCAGGCCATTATTAAAGGAGAGAATATCAGATTTACAGATTTTCTACCCGAAAGGGGGGCTGTGTGCCTGCTGCCAGGGCAGGGGTCCCATCTGGTAAAGCCAGAACCCAAAAGCAGCAATGGGACTTTTCCTGCAGACAGAAACTGTCCTGTGAAAGTATCCTTGGGAAAGCACAAAGGATTGAGAGATTTTGTTAATTTTTTTGTTTAACAAGTGTTCAGTGTTACTTGAAATGCTCTTATTCCACATGAGGATGAGGATGCCAAAGTGTCTTCTTTCCACTGGGAACTAAAAGGGGTTGATTCAAAACCATCATGGAAAGATGGTTCTTCACCCTTCTTAAGCTTTGGCACTTCCTCTTCATTCTGGTCATCAAAATTTGGGTACAAGAAGGAATTGTACAAATTGAAAAAATAAAAATTGTTGAAGGATGTCAAGAACCATCTCAGTGGTTTGGATGAGGATGATCACAAGCCTAACTTCATTGCTAGGACAAAGAGGTGAAAATATTTTACTACACTTGAATCTTCACTTAGGTGTTTGGCCAGCCCTGAAGCAAGGATGATATCAGTGAAATGGACTTTTAATTGACTGAATATCGATGTTCTTACAGCATATCTATCCATCTATCTGTCTGTCTATCTATCTATCTGTTTGTCTATCTAACTATCATTTCTATATATTTTTTTATCTCACTTTTCTATAAGAGACACTGCTCATGTGTGCAAATCAGGATCTGCCCTGATAATTTAAATCTAGAACAACTGCAGTAATTTTAATTGCATTACTCTGATTTTACTCTGCATTCGTTTGGAAATGTGTTCTATCAGGATAATCTGTAATATAACATAATTTCTTTTAGTATAGTTAAATATTCCTATCTACTGGAAATTACAAATCTTATCATCATTAGTTGACTACATCTAGATACATTTTAATCAAAATCCCTTTGGTGGAGAAAGAGAACAAAATATTCTTATAATAAAACTCCATTGGAAAACTAGAATTAATCTCCTGCTATGAGATCCATGTCTTGAGGGAAGTGAACCTAGAGATACTAATGAAAGCCCCAGGAAAAATATCATGCTCTACTTTTCATCATCAGTTGTGAAACTAATTATTGAGCTTCTAAAACAAGAGTTACTCTGCAGCAGTAGAACTGGAGGCAGGACCTGCATTGAGTTATACTGGAACAATGATGATTTCTGATCTTTATAGATGGTTCTTAATCAGCTTAGCCCTAGTGGTGTGCAGCAGATTTCATATTTATACTTTGGGGATCTCTAAACCAGGATGTTTTCAGGGTTTCTATGTCCATAGTTATAAATTAAATACTGTTGTGGTTTTTAATACAAACAGATTATTTAAAAGTCCATGGTTTTTAAAATATCAGTGGATGTAAGGACTACCTCAAGAAACAGGTTGGTATAAAGCTCTCTTATACACTTTAGGGAGACAGAGAACAGCTGGGATTTAACAGCTCTCCATGACTTCAGACAAAGTAAAGGGAGGAAAGCAAGTGAGGGAACTAATTACTAAACACCCTGGTTGGCACAGGACATATCACTGAATAAAATCCCAAGTTTGGTAATGACTAGCGAGAACTTCCATTTAACATCTCCTCAGAATGTTTGTTCCATGCTGGATTAGTAAGGAGCCAAAAGAAAAAGGCCCAACCACTCCATTCCAGTGGTTTAAATCCAATTTTCAGGATATTAAAGATAGGTTTCTTTAGCTTTCATGGCTGGTGATAAGAAATATGAAGGTCACTATTCATTGAATTAAAGAAATTATGCCATTAATATCTATGATCACTATTAATTGTTTTGATCATTAGCATATAAAGTTTTTGTTGTTTGGTTTTGGTTTTTGTTTTTTTTAATTGGCTGATGTTTCTGCTTTGGCAATAATGATATGAATCAACAGTTCTTCTCCAAAGAAGAATTTTTTTTCCCTGCACCACAAACCACAAATTGGACAGACAAGCCCATTCCTCTCACAGGGGAGATCACTTGATGAATCTTGCAAAGTCAAAAGCAGTTTTCCCTGTGAGTTTCCCAAGCAGTTGTGCCATCACTGGCTGCTGCTCAGTGCATGCACAGAGGGAGCAGCTGTTCAGGAGAGCTCCCAGCCCCGATTTTTGCCTGTCGAGGGCCCTGCCATAAGTGTGTCACTGCTCCCTCGGGGCAGTTCGTCTGGCAGAGAGAGAGAAAAGCGTCTACAGAGCGTGCAGAGAAACTCCTGAGGACTTGTGTCTGTACATTTGTTTGCTGACACCTTAGGAAAATAGCCCAGGAACTTTTGGGTCACGTTGTGCACATCTTGGAGCAGCACTGCAGCTGCTCTTTTTGCTGTTCCATCAACATCAGTGACCATTCAAAAGGACAATATTGCAGGAGCAGCCTCAAAGAAGCTTTTTTGTTAACAGCAGCTTTGGATAGTGTCAATATTTCAGCTAAACAGACCTTCTGTGCCCTTCTTTTGACTCATTTGCATGAGTGCACACTTATCCAAAGTGACAATCAAGACTGTTGGAACCTGAAGTTTTAAGCCTTCTGTATAGGAAAACAGAGGTGACAAACTTTGAGAAAGATGCTGCATGTATGTGACAGCTGGAAAATAGAGTTTCCAGTGACTTCATCATCTCAATCCCCTTACCCAAAGAAAGAGAGAATGAATGATGACTTGACTGAGCCCTGTTCTTGGGAGAAGTCCTCGCAGCAGAGGGTGCCTTCACCATTACCAAGACACATTTCTGTCAGACAGAGGTTACTGGACTGAGCACACAGACTTTGCCATGCAGATTCCTTAAATCCTGTGCGCTGTGACTCATCAGATTTTCCCAGCATTTAATAACTTAAAGCTCAAAGCTTTCCTGATACAGGACACAAGTTATTAAATCTGCAATGAACATTCATTCATTCCTTTTTTGATAATTTGACCATTTGGATTTTTGAACCTTTGTAAACTTCTAGAATATTAACTATCCTGAGTGAGGAGTGGAACTCTGATTACAGTTTCCATGTTATCTTGAATGTACAGACATAAATATAGAATGGTCTGTATTTAGATGGAACCTTAAAGATCATCCAGTTCCAACCTCCTGCCACGGACAGGGACACCTTCCACTATCCCAGGTTGCTCCAAGCCCTGTCCAACCTGGCCTTGGACACTTCCAGGGATGGGGCAGCCACAGATTCTCTGGGCAACCTGTGCCAGGGCCTCACCAACCTCACAGTAAAGATTTTCTTTCTAATATCTCACTTAATGTCTTGGACAACATCTCCTTAATTGCGCTGTAGGCCATGTAAAAAAGTAATAATCAGGCTCCAGGTATGTTTTTCCTGACTATGCAACTCTCTTGTTTTTAATTGAAATTGGATTATCATAGAAAAAATAGAAAATATTGTTTTAGTTTGTATTATTATTCCCCTCCCTCACAGTTACAGCTTTCCTTGCATAATTCATTTACGGGCTTCTAATCTGGTTACATGTTTTATGTACCCTGATCAACGAGGCTGAGGTTCAGACAGCTGATTTGACACAGCCCATCCTTGGTTGAACAGAGAAATAATTTAACCTAAGGAACTTTGTAAAGTTCTGTTTTGTGGTATTGCTTCTGCTTTTTAAATTGTCATCACAGAGCTTTTCTTGGTGTCTCTGTTTTCATCACACATCTCTATGTGGCTTACTATGTGAGTGGCTAAGTTTTCAATCTTGTTTCAATCTCTCAAGCTCTTTAAGGGTCATAATATTTTTGGCGGCTGTCATGAAATCCTAAATAATTCACCCCTCTGCCTTGGCTGTGGCACTGCTGCCATATTTGCTGTGCAGCACAATCAGGAATCAATAGCTCTGTAATATTTTTTTTCCCCTGTACCCTATTACTTTGAAAACATTCTTACATTTAGAGTCAAGTGTCAATTCTTGTCATTTCAGTTCTTGTCTTTTAGCCTAAAATTAATTGCTCGGATCCTGGCATCCCTGCTCAGTTGTTGCTCTGACAAGAAGATTGAGGTACATTCTGATTCCACAGTAACTTTTTGCTTCAAATTTAAGTGAGTCAAAAACAAGATCTGAATTTTCACTATAATAATGTATAATGGACCTAGGTTTATGATTTGGCCCAATTTCTTAAATTAGGCTAACATTTGTATCCTTTAAGACTTTCCTGGTGCCAATGGCCACGTCTCCACTTCTCCCTGCTAAATTATTTTCCTGACAGTACAAGAAAAATGCCACAAATGTGCAGAAGAAAGAAATTATTACTAGTAGAGAAAGAAATTTTAAAAGAGTCTGCTTTGTGAAAAAAAAAAAAATCCCCCAAAATAACCAAGCAAGAAAGGCAGAAGTGCCAGGAAATAATCAGATTCATCTCCAAGAATTTCTCTGAGTTTTTACTATTGAGACAAACCTTCAAACAGATAAATGTTTTTATGGGACATCACACAATCAGGTTACTGTGTTTTAATGTATTTTAGATTATGATTGTTGCCCATTTTATGGTCCTTGACCTTTATAAGTATCACATAATGCCAGGTCATTAACTCTGTGAGAGAGTGAAGGGAGGATGTATCACATTACCTTTGCTTAAGAGTCGATGTGCAGACAGTTCCTGCAGCTCAATTAACTTGAGTTCATTGATTTGATTCCAAAGTCAGTAGGACTTTGTAGCAGCCAGCAGCTCTCTTCATCCCATCTCAGGTTTCTTTGCCATCTGTATGAAAATGGGATACTCCCACTGAACTCACGATGCTGACCTTTCTGAGGGATGCCAAGTCTCTGATCTGAACATCCCAAAGCACTCTGAAGACACAAATTATTTATGCTTTGTAAATCCTTTAAACTTAAACCATCCTGACACACCTCTAGGGACCTGGCAGAAGAGGGTGATTTTCAGCACACTCAGTTTGAACTGTGGAACAGCTCAAAAATGGATGCACTGATTCAGACCAATGGTTTTTTCTTTCATTTACTGCCCCATTCACAGATGTTTAAGGAAATAGCATGTGAAAAGCTGATATTTCAGCTAGAATTGTGGACATGTACAGCCCAATTGCGGCTTTAGATGACGAAAATTTCAGGTTCCACTTGGGAAAGATTGTTATAATTGTAAGTCTAAAATACTTGAATGAGTCAGTGCCAAGTGACCCCTTCCCTTTGGGTAGTCTCAGCTCCCCAGGAGCAGTGATGTCTGCGGGAGCAGTTGGTGCTCAGCTCAGGGAGCAGTTGCAGTGATTAATGGCTCAGGAGGGTTCTCTGAGGCATAAACCAGTAGCCCCAGGAGAAGGGAGGATTAAACTCTTTATAGGAGCACCACAGAGTCAGAAACTGCTCTCACGTCACCATGCCACTATCAGCTGATATTTTCAGCCGGCAGTGCTGGATTTACTGATCTCACTGAGCCCCAAAAATTCAGTGAGCTTTTGCTGTTGTGAGGGATGAGAGCAAAGATCAGCACAAGGGAGTCCCTCGTTCATCCTGGTGCCCTGGACTGTGGAGTGAGTGGATTTGCAGTGAAGTCAGCTTGGGAGGGCGTGTGGTTCTTTTTTTACAAAGCTAAAGCAGTGAGTTCCTCTGTGGAGACCAATTCCTCTTGGCCAGGGAACGATGAGGTGATGGGTGAAGTTGCTGCCCTGAGTGCAGAGCTTGGTGTTTGGGGGAACAGGGGTGGTCAGTTCTGTTCTAGCCCGTATTGATCCAACAAATGCCACAAATTCTGTATGTTTTATCATCATTCCAGTTATCTCAACTGGCTGGACATTGCCTGTAGATGGGAAGTAGAGAATAAATCTCTTGTTTTTCTTTATTTCCATGTGCAGCCTTCACTTTTGCCTTATTAAACTGCCTTTACCTCGTCCAAATGGTTTTTTTTTTTTGTTCCACCTTATTTTATCCACTCCCACTGCTGAAATCCTGCTGAGGAGGGAAGAGATAGAGCAGCTTGGTGATCACCTGGTCAAACCACCACAGATTCTCAGAGGTTTTCTTGGGAATAGGGCAGCACAAACTTCACCAGAGACATTCCCTACACGACAGAGCCTGATTCTTGTTGGTGTCCAAACTCCTTGAAAGTGTTACTTGACTGTTATCCTTGATGGTGTGTCAAAGCAAGGCAATTTTGGATCAGTGTTGTCTGGAAGATAACCTGAAATTCAGCACAGGAGGTTTTCTTTGGTAAAAGTTTGTTAAAGGATAAATATTTTGTCAGTTTAGCTGGAAAATCTCATGTCCCAGCAGGGCAGACTCTTAGAAAGGCTGCACATCTGTGATTATATCTTCATGAAAAAAGATATTTGAGGGGATGGTGTGTCTGGTGTTGTGGCTCTCAGGGTGAGGTAGATGGGAAGATTGTTCTGTTTCTGCAGTGCCAAAATCCAAGTGCTGTCTTGGAGATGTTCAACAGGTTGGAAAAGCATTTCAGTGTCAGAGGAAAATCCCTGCAGGTGATTAAATGCACTTTTTGAATTGCTGTGCTTTGTCCCAGCCATTTCCTCTGTAGTCTTGGTGGTGATCAACCTTTTTTTTTGGGACATGGCCTTATCCCATGATGTGCTGCAGGTTGTTAAATTCTCCTTTGCAGCCACATGACTCTTTCCAAACAACCACAATAATTTGGGAGTTACCCTTTAAAACTGAGAGAAAAATCAGGGCTTCTTCAAGGCTGCTTTGGTGGCCTCCTTTTCTTCCTAGGAAATAAAAGTATAAAGTTATAAAAATTATAAAAATAAGATAAAGAATCTAAAACTCCCACTTCATTCTTTCTAACGTGTTGGTAACCATGTCTTCGTTAGCTCTCCACCTCCTCAAGTAGAACTAGAAATGTCCACATTTTGATAATATATCTTTGGTAATATATAGTCTGTTCAATATGTAAATAGTAACCTCCTAATTGCAATCATCTTTCTATGCGAGATTCTGAAACCAGCTTTAAAAAGAGAATTATAATTCCATCCTACTCAGTGAATTTTCTGAAATATTCCTTGTAGCTTCATTAGGCTTTAAAAGGAACCTGCTTCACAATGATCACTCATTCACAGAATGTTCTTCAGCTCTCAGGACAGGCTTTCAAGGTGTATCTGGAAAAGGTGACTTTTGGCTACTTCAGTAGCCAGTAGTCTTTTTTTTTCCTAAAAAACTCCTGGAGAAATGGCTTTTATACTTTTGTGTTTGGTGTGGATGTTGCTTGAGCTTTGATAGATTCTTAGTTCCTCAAGAGCCACATTTTGACGCTGAAATGGGATTTTTTTTCACATTACAGTGTTGCTGTATAGTCCATAAACCATTTAATTCCTCTCACAAGTAGGTCACCAGAAATTACTGCATTTGTGGGGCTTGTACAAAGAGCCACCACATTTACACCCGGATCTCATCATCCCAGCCCAGAAGGTGGGCGAAGCTTTTTGTCACCGAAACAATGAGCGAGGTGGAGTGGAGGGAGATCACTTCAATTTGCACATTACTGAGGTTGATTGAATTACCTCTCGTTAGCTGAACTGCCCTGGCTGTCCGTGCACAGCCTGCTGAGAGTGCAGAGTAAAATGCATTAGTCCTGATGTCATGTCATCAAAACTTGCCAAGAATAACATCCCAGCCATTACTGCCTCTCAGCTGACGAGCAGTAACTCATTAAACAGCAATCATCTGATCCCTTTTCATTGTCTGCCTGCTTTTCAGATATTTAATTAAAAAAAAAAAAAGAAGTGAAAAGCTGTATCATCTGTGGAATATTTTCAAGGCATCTGTTTTTTTGTAAAATCCTATGCAATGAACAAGAGTTTCTTTCTTAAGCCAGAAATGGAATTTCCTTTATTTCAATTTCTGCAAGGATTGGTGTTTTTTTTTTTGTTTGTTTTTTGTTTTTTTAATGTATATTACTGTTCCTTGTAAGAGTTTGCTCTATGAAGAAGCATTCTTGTTGATTATTTGGAACAAAATTGTTCTCAGTTTTACAACTGCCATTTGTATTATGTTTGCAACATGCAATTAAGGACTCCTATTAAATGTTCTTACAAGGCAGATCCCAATGATAAATGTTTATTTACGTTTTTTTTGGAAAACGGTATTGAAAAGACAATAGAGAAGAAAAGTAATGCAAGAGAGGAGCTATAAAACCTCCATTTCAGCCTGTTAAACAAATTTGGGTATTCATTGGCCTAGGAAATCTTCTCTTCTGACACTGAAATATTTCTGTGGAGTGACAGGCACAAAAATTTCCTGGAATCCCTTTAATTTATAGCAACTTCTCCTTTACTGAATTACATATTTCAAAGAATATCTTGTTAATGACCAGTATGTGGCAAATATATTCTCCAAGCTTACTAGTACAGAAATAATTGCAAGTGGCTGTTATAGTTCATTAAGGCTTATTTATTTTATAGCTCATTAAGGCTAATTTTATCAGTACAAAATATATTTTAACAGCCATGGCTTGTTTTGTTTCGTTTTGTTTTGTTGTTTTTTTTTTTAATGTTTCTCTGCCATCTACTGCTAGCAATAGTTTCTGATTTTCTTCTTTGGTCCTGGATAATTTTCCAGTGTATTTACTGTGAACTACTTAATTGTGGCTTTTAATCAACATTTCTTCTGTAGCAGATGCTAATCTTGAGTTGGGTATATATTAATTTACATCTGTTTCTCCTGGGTCAAAAAGGGCTGGTAATAGTTTATTGTTTAATACAAACATATCACAGTTGCTTGACATGCAGTTAAGCTCACCAATTTTCCAGAGATAATTGGGGAGGCAATTTTCCAGGCTGGATTTGAGGTAAATATTTATTATTTGCTGTTTGTAATGAGCTGTTATATGGAAAACTGAGTTTCCTCGTGCCCTTTGCTCAGTATCTGGCTGAGCCAGAGGGTGCCTCATCCATGGCACATCTGGATTTGATATCTCCCAGAGAGAGGCAGATTTTTCATGGCTCAGGTTTTCCAAGAGTTCACCAGGGAATGTTCTCCATCTCTAATGCATTTTTGATTTTGATCTGAACAGAAACTAAAGAGCAGCTTTACCTTAAATCTAATCAAATTATTTCAGAGGCAGAACGATGATCAGTTTGGTAAAGGGAGCTCACATCAGCTCAGACATGGGAGAGAGAGAGGGAGGAATTGATTTCTTTTCCTTACAACTTTTCCACTTTCAATGAATACTTAAACATTTATTGATGGAAAGACCAGAATTTGAGTAGACTGCCTCTCCTTTCTGTCTTTGCTATCAAGCAATGGGACTGTGTCTGTTTAATGTCTGTCTCAGCAGTCCTTTACACTTCTGGAAAAGTGAAGTAACTACAGAACAGATTAAATGGTGACCTCTCCTGCATGTCTCATACCCTCCTGGTTTATGGCACGAATCCGGTTCAAACCCTTACTCAGGGTTTAAGGCAAGATCTAAGTTTGAATTCTCATTTAACCACATAAGCCTGAAGCCAGAAGGAATATTGTGCAGAGCACTAAACTGTTCTCCTTCACTCTTGTGGGATTAAAGGAACCAATGTGATAGCATTCAGGAGTACCCAAACACAGAGCCATTTCTGTCCTTCATTCTCACAGGGATAAAGTGAAATTTGAGTATCATACAACTTTTGAAAAATGTGGGTGAGGAAAAAAGCCATTGCCTTAGGATGTCTTTTTAAAAATTGTGGATATACTGAATTTTAGAACCTGCTGACATTTTGGTGTGGCAATTTCAGTTCAATTTTCTGTTGTGGATGGGTTTTCTTTCAGGTGAACTCAATTTTTTATTTTTTTTTTCCCTTGAGCACACGTAAACATGCATGCACACACATGCACCTGGAATCTGGGGTAATCAGCAACACTAAAAAAAAAAGATCCCCTGAACTTGGTGTGTGGAAAAAAATCACAGAAGTCATTACAGTCAGGGATAAAAGTACAGATTTCCCCAGATATGAGGAGGAATGAAAGTGCAAGAGGTTAGCACACAGCCAGCCTTCCCTTCAGTTTTCTTGGGGCTGAAGGACAAAGTGCTAACAGGATTAGGAATTACGTACCTGAATCTGTGTGTGTGATTTTCTGTTCATATCTGTGTCGGACAGGATGAGAGAGAGAGCTGGGGAGAGGATGAGAGAGTCCAGCCTGGAGAAGAGAAAGCTCTGGGAAAATCTTGGAGCACCTTAAGGGGGCTGATAAAAAGAAGGGAGAGGGACTTTTTTTGTACAGCGACACGGCAAAGGAAGATGGTTTTAAACTGAGAGAGAGCAAGTTTAGATGAGATGTCCAGAGGAAATTCTTTGCTCAGAGGATGGTAAAGCACTGGCACAGATTGCCCAGACCAGTTGTGGCTGCCCCATCCCTGGAAGGGCTCAAATCCTTGTCGGATGGGGCTTTGAGCAACCTGGGATCCAGTGGGTGACATCCTTAAACCCCAACAGGGGGTTGGAGTGAGATGATCTTAAAGGTCCCTCCCAACCCTTGCCATTCTGATTGTATGATCACTTTCCTTGCTAAAACCAGTTTAGTTCCACTGCGGAATATCCTGCAAATCGGATACTGATGGTTTCACTTGTTTCAATACAAAACAAAGGGCTTTAAGATTACTCTCCATTTCTGTGAATAAACACTGTATGCTTTCCCTTTGAAACGTTTTTCTAAGTCAAAAAGCTGGTCATTCTTTCTTTTGTGCTGTTTATAATGAGTGGTCATGAGGGCTGTTTTTATCTAAAAAACCGGGAAGTTAATGAGCTTACTTCCATGGGAACAGAAAATCCCGCTGTGAGCCCATACAATTTGTGTTTTTCCTGGTAAGATCTTGGTGCACACAGGCACAGTGGAGGAAAGCTGCTCAGTAGCCAGGAAAGCACATTTTCATCTTCCAGGGTGCTGCACCACTTCTCTCATCCACTGTGAGACTGAAACTGAAGGGACCTTTGAGACCATCTCATTCCAACCTCCCACCATGTGCCTTCACCAGACCAGGCTGCTCAAAGCCCCACCCAGCCTGGCCTTGAACACTTCCAGAGAAGTTTCAGTGCCTCACCACCCTCACAGTAAAGAATTTCTTCCTAGCATTCAATCAAAAACTTCTTTGTGCCTGTGTGAAGCCATTCCTTCTTGTTCTATCCCCCTGTCCGTGTAAAAGATCCCTCTCCATCTCTCTTGGAGCCTCCTAAAATTCTACATTTTCTCCAAATCCTCCCCTGCAGTTCCATGTAGGAACACACTTTGGTTTTGTAAGACTCTCCTGTTCATGAGAGGTCTTCTTCCTGCCATCCAACCCTCACCAAAAAGTAATCCCCAGCCTAAGCTTTGTGCTCGATGCAGCAGCTCAGAGAACCAAATCCCTTGCTGAAACACGTTGGGAAAGCCAGCCTGTCTTAGGCTTTCCACTGAAAGGCAGGGTTTTGCTCTCTGTCAGATTTTGATTTTCATTTTTAATCTCCTTTTGATGAGCTTCCTATTGGGTTTTTAGCTACTTACAGTAGAAAGTTAATTTTTTTAATTGTGGTTTCCAACAACAAAAAAAAAAACAAAACAAAAAACACCAGAAAAACCCCACCTCATCACTTCAGAGTCCTTCTCGCTTTCATTTTCTCCTGTTATTGCTCTTACTCTTGACATTCAGCCTCCTCAACAAGTCTTGATATGACATTCCATAAAATCTTTATCCTGTCAAAGCCCTGCTGTGAGCATTGCCCAGTGCTTCCAGAATTTGCATTTAGCATCCATTCATATGACTCCATCGGTGGGGCTCTCTTATCGCTGAGTAGCCCTCCAGCTTTATATGAAAGGGCACAAAGTTAATGAAAACAGCATTAAAACTCAATTAGCATTTAGTGAGATCACTAAGACTTGTTCTGAACTTAATATTAGTTACAGATTTTTTTTTTCTTATTTAACTCACAATATCCAGAGCCAGAGACAGCAAAAACAGTCCCATTAAGAGCCTGTTTTTCAGGTGAGGATGTCATGTCAGAAGGAAGGGAAGGCTTTGATTTTTAAGGGGGTTGTTTCAGGGTTAGGGAAAATTTTATACATTATTTCATCTTTTTTGTCTTTTGACAGAAGAACCACTCATGAGAAGTGATGTTTCTATTCTGTACATCTTGAGTTAAATTCCTGGAGAAATGAATCCTAGAGGGAGGAAGATCTCTTGAAAATGTCACTGTATACCCAACTTATTTCGGAGTGTTAATGAGAATTTTTCTCCACACACAAACTTTGCATGCTGTTGCTTTTCTTGGGGGAGAAGAAGAGTTGAAAACTCAGTGTAATGGCGGTACAGACAGCAAAATTGCCTGCCATGCAAGTGAAAATCAGACTAAAGGATGCTTGAATATAAACATTTGTGTATTTTCCATTCATAGCCCTTGCTCTAGCTCAGGCCAGACCTCCAGGGGCCTCAGGTGTATTGCTGATTTTAAAAATACCAAGAACTTTTCTCTGGCCTCAGGGTTAAATTACAAGTCTTTGTTACTTAAGCAAATCCTGCAGTTTTGTAGTATAAGGTAGCAACTCATATTCCTTAACCTGGACTCTTCTCTGGGTCCTGCGTGGTTCTTTTGTGGTCTTAAGACATTTTGAAACATTTTTAAAGCATTTTTAAACAATTTAAACACAGTTTTGCTGTGTTTCTGTCCCTGGAAGTACCCACACTCTTACACTCTACTGAGGAGGATGATCTCTTGAGCTAAGAAGTGCCACAGAATTTGCTGGAAAAGGTGCAGAGAGTTTTTTTTAGCTTCAGTTGGGAAACCTTTTGGAGCAGCTGTGGTAGATTGTGCCTAAAACTTCTGTGTCTGAGTCATTTCCAGAGAGACAGCAAGGAGAGGTGGGTTTGGGGTAAGGCTTTTCTAAGGCGTGGTGGTGTTCAGCAAAGGGAGAGGATAGAATAATTGGGATGGGATGGGATGGGATTGGGATGGGATGGGATGGGATGGGATGGGATGGAATGGAATGGAATGGAATGGAATGGAATGGAATGGAATGGGATGGGATGGGATGGGATGGGATGGAATGGGATGGGATGGGATGGGATGGGATGGAATGGAATGGAATGGAATGGGCTTGAGGCATCCACCCCTCGGAAGACCCTTGGATCAAAAGAAAGCAGTGTGTTCTGCCTGAGAATGTCAGTTCTACCACAGAAAAACCTTCAGGTAGCACAGATTTTAAATCTTTGACTGCTCTGATGTTGTTGGGGACCAGAGGGAGAGACAGACATTGACAAAAGTGAAAATACTTCTGCAAGAAAAACAACTCCAGCTGAGGGACTTCAGCCTTTCTCCTTTTGCAGAAGAAAAGCCCAAGAAACAATCAAGCAGTTAGGTTCCAGAATGCACAAAACCTATATTTTATTTCCATTCTTTGGACTGAAGGACCGATTTGATGACTGATAAGGAACTGGATGGAAAAGTGACAATCCCAGCTTAAATCCTGATTTTGACATGTCTCTTTCCATGGGAAAACAGCCCATTTTTGTGTTCATTTCTCTTTGCCAGATTTGAACAGCGGTGTTTGGACCAATTGTTTCAATTATTTGGGTGGTTTGGGTCAGTTCTTCTAAAAGTGGGTGTAAATCTCTGACCCAAAGGTGTGTTTTTATGCCAAGTTCACTGAGTGCTTCCACCCTCACAGATAATACAGGAACATTAAGAGAGGTCGTATAAGGACTTAGGCTGATAAAAGGACCTAAGGAGAAGAGCTGGACAGAATAATCTGTCATGTGTTGAGTCAGCTAATAAAAAAGGTAGTTACTTAAAATGTCTACAGGCACCAAAGCGTAACAGAAGTCTTAGACAAAAGAAAATAATTGAAATTACTGTGGACATAATGAGAAATGCGCTATCAGGTTTTGCAAGGGCTGAGACCAAGGGTTTGATTCTCGAGCAAGAGGCAGCAGAATTGCATGTAGCCAAGTGCAAAAAATAATAAATTAAAAATGGATTTATAAGAGGGTATTGCGGAGGCTGGCATTAAGTGAGCACAGGCTGTCAGTTCTGGAAGTCAATGAGAATCCAGGTACTCTTTTTGTTAGAATGAATAGAAATTGAAGCATTTAGTGCAGAACAGTGTTGTTTGCCTCACATTCCTTTAATAATGGACTGTAAACCTGTGTGCTGAACTGAAGATGCTGTTACACATATAAATAAAAGCCCTGCATTCCTTTCATCCAGCAGGTCTCAGCTTACACTCCGAGCACCCCTCTGAGGGGCAGAACTTTCAATATTCTTGTTTTAAAGGCAGCAAAACTGAGATATAAAGAGATTAAGTCACTTGCTGGAGGCTGTTAGAGAAGCACAATTGTGTCAGTTCCTCCCAAGCTCTCACCATTCAAGCTCAAAGAGGTTTTATTTGCACCACACTCTTTTCAAAGTATATGTTTAGATAAATGAAGAGAAAATATCTGTGGCGTAAATCTGGCGATTTCAGCAGAAGTGCTTTGGGGATTAATTTGATCTGCTCATTTCTGGGCAGATACCAGGAACTCTGCTGTGTGTATTTAAAGCACACTGGTCCCACCTATTGGGGCTGCTGGGGAATTGATTGCACTGGGTTGCAGTAGGTCATTTGTCTTCATGCTGATAATTTTGTTTGGGTTTATTTGTGTTTCATTATTTTCCACTCCAGTGTATTTTTAACCATCTAAGGCATTTCAGGTGTAAACGTATTCCTGCAGCCTCTGCTGATAATTTCAGTCCTGTGTTTGGGTCAAATATTGATTGTGACCCCTGCATGAGCAAGGTGTTGATATTTACCATCGAATTTTCTTTCTTATACCTCATTTAATGCAAAAAAATATAATAAAAAAAAAATGCCCATGTGAACCAGCTGTAAGGATTCCTAAGGAAAGGCAGACCAAAGTCAAGTGGAGAAAGTCAGATTCATCATCTTGAACTTGTCCATCTAAAAGTTAGATTTTCAGCCTCAGTGAGCTCTCTGAACCCTCCTTAGACAGCCGAAATTGTTCCTATAAATACAGGCTGAGCAGTCCTGCCTCTCTTTAATATTATCTCAGATGATGAACCAGCTTTGGGAGCTGCCTGCTCCTTATGATGGATTTGCACAGATCTGGGTAAATATCCTTTGGAAATCATGGAGAGAGAGGAGACTTGAGGAGAGAAGAGAAGAGAAGAGGAGAGAGAGGAGAGGAGAGAGAGAGAGGAGAAAGAGAAGAGAAGAGAAGAGAAGAGAAGAGAAGAGAAGAGAAGAGAAGAGAAGAGAAGAGAAGAGAAGAGAAGAGAAGAGAAGAGAAGAGAAGAGAAGAGAAGAGAAGAGAGAGAAGAGAAGAGAAGAGAAGAGAAGAGAAGAGAAGAGAAGAGAGAGAAGAGAAGAGAAGAGCAGAGAAGAGAAGAGAAGAGGAAGAGAAAGAAGAGAAGAGAAGAGAAGAGAAGAGAAGAGAAGAGAAGAGAAGAGAAGAGAAGAGAAGAGAAGAGAAGAGAAGAGAAGAGAAGAGAAGAGAAGAGAAGAGAAGAGAAGAGAAGAGAAGAGAAGAGAAGAGAAGAGAAGAGAAGAGAAGAGAAGAGAAGAGAAGAGAAGAGAAGAGAAGAGAAGAGGAGAGAAGAAGAGGAGAGAAGAAAGAGAAGAGAAGAGAAGAGAAGAGAAGAGAAGAGAAGAGAAGAGAAGAGAAGAGAAGAGAAGAGAAGAGAAGAGAAGAGAAGAGAGAAGAGAAGAGAAGAGAAGAGAAGAGAAGAGAAGAGAAGAGAAGAGAAGAGAAGAGAGAAGAGAAGAGAAGAGAAGAGATCCATCCAGTCCACAACCATGATTTTTGATGGGACCTAATTAGGGATGCTGAAGAAAATAGATGAGGAAAAAAAAAAGAGTAAAAAGCATTTAAAGAAGCAAATTGTATCATTGCACAGTTTTTAAAAAAGATCCACCATGGAGTTTAACTCAACTTTTTCTGCTTACTGCCTCTAACTCACCCAACTAGACAGTGAGGATGGTGAAGTGCACAGAGCTTTATCCCATGTGTTTGGGAAGAGTCCGTGGCTAAAACTGAGGATAAAATACGGAGCAGGACAAACTGGTCATGGGTGTAGGCAAAGGGACAGTTAGATATCAAATAACAAAATAGTCTATCCAGTTTATTGTCGTTTCCAAACTGGAAATACAGGTAATTTTCTTCAGCCCTGGTGTTACAGTCAGGACATCAGGTGAATAAAAATCATTAATTAGTTTAAAATACCCCTCAAAAACTTGCAACACATGAAGTTCAGATTTCTTTCCTGCTTTATTCCAACTGTTCCAGCGCTTTGTGTTAATTTCTTTTTGGCTTTGCTAAAAAGCCTGAGAGTAGGAACAATATTTTAGTACCTTCCAAAATAACTTAACCTTT